>JAMZAV010001413.1:0-151822 GCA_024449915.1 Sweltsa coloradensis
GCAAAAATAGGGGGTTTGAGTTAAGTTGGTATAGGGCGCGTCAACTGTATGACCACAATGCGCCACTCTAGTCTATGATAGGCTAGGGAAGAAAGACCCATGCCGGATCCAGCCTTAGGTAGGGGGATGAAAGAGAATGTCACAGGGTACCCAACACATGGCTCGCTCACTCGTCTTACAACAACTTTGGCGTTTTCCTAGTTATGTATAATTATTTTTAATTATTGAGGAGTTGCAAAATAAACAAAACGTATAGTTGTTACGGGTCGCCTTCGTTTCATCGACACTTCGTTAATGTAGAATTCAAGATTGCCGCCGTGCTGTGCCGGCGCGGCGGCAGCGCGCTCGAGGCGAATGTTTCGGACCGGCTACTACTCGTAGTTTTGTCGAGCAAACGGAGGTGTCGATGAAACGGTGGTCACGAACATTTCAAATATTAAATGAATTTGTCGAGGAAACGGCGGTGTCAATGAAACGAAGTGTCGATGAAACGAAGGCGACCCGACGAGAGAAGAGGGTGCTGCCTGGTGCCTGCTGCGTCAACAAGCTAGAGACTGACGTCAACACTCGCCATACAGGGTTTCAGTCTTTGCGCATGTAACAAGAGATAAGAACCCGTGCCTGCCACAAAACTATAGTGGAGAGGTTCTGGGTTCGATTCCCGTCTCCGCAGCAAAATTGAATTGGCCACAGGCGCGTAGGAACTCTTTTTGGAATGGGCGGAGGGGGGAATTAGGAGCTGATGAGTTTTTTTGATTGTTTGTACATCCTTCTTATTAGCCACCCACAACCACAAGCTGTGAACGACGATTGCTTCTTCAGGAAAACAAAGTTAGTTATTAGTGCCAGATGGTTCATATTTTTTCAAAGCAGGCATGTGCTGGTCAGTGGTCAGAACCAGACAAAGGCAAGGGTAGGGGATGGGTATGGGGTTCCCCCACGTCTTAGTCATCGTCGTCATCGAGGAGATATATAGTCAAAGGGAAGGGGAAAGTTCCCTAACGACGTCCTCCTTTTATCGCCTTGTACGATGAGCATGCATAAGAGGTATAAGCTCTGGGCCTATTCTACTGCCCTGCCCCTGGTCCAGACGATGGTCCAGACGCTGCTGGAGTCTGGACCCACTCTGACAATATATATTATTATCTGTAGTCCTATGTACTTAATTATTATTGATATGTTATATTATAATTTTAAATTTATTTTATATTTATATTTATATAAGTGGAGAGAGTTGGTGTTTCGACAAGAAAATGAGGAAGAAGATGAGGTGAGAGGTGCCGAGCTTGGCAGGCCGGTGCTGATTCGGTGATGCCCAAGAATTAAATGGTGGAAACACCCCTTTACCCAACTAAACTAAATTAACTAAATTGTTGGAACAAAGTGTAGTGATATTATATATCGTTTGTAATTTATATCCTTTATATGTAGGGCGACGGTCGTTCCCCCGCAGCCAAGCGCACGCGGCTGCTAGAAGGCGATGACTAACTCGACCCTGTTTACTCCTACCCGAGTTGGTGGGTTTTCAGTTATTTGCTCACGCCGTCCCGAAATATTTACAATCTTGAAACTCGGTATTTGACCTGATATGTGGTCCATGACCTTCAAAAAAAAAAAATCGGCTCGATCCGATAACCCGTTCTGTGTTAAAAAAAAGTGCCTCAACATGGTCTAAAAAATTCTGTCTGGCTGGATGGGTGGCTGGATGTGGATTCTGTCAGAGAGGAATACGGTACATCTTAGAACTATGAAACTTGGACCACACTTAGATGTACCTCAGACTCGTACTCGTGCACTTTTGCTTTCGAAACCAAAACCATTTAAACCATTTAAATTCAAAACCATTAAAAAATATCCAACACATGGGCTCCGTGCACGAAATTTGGCATGGGGGTAGATAAAAATATCAGAATTAATAATCCGCCGAGAGGCAAGCAATATTCCACCCCCAACACCCCCTAAAAATTGAACAATTCATAACTCTAACCCAAAATTGAATTTTTATTCAAATTAGTTATTAAAATTATGTTTTAATGTGTTTTAACCCAATAGACCTATTCTTATTTCCTAAACCACATGTTTTAACCCCCATCCCTAATAGTTTATATTATACCTTGATTTCCAGCATTCACAATGAAGGCACAATGAGTTATCAGCATGAAATTTGGCATGATGGTACATAATAATATGAAAAATAATCCGCCGAGAGGCAAGCGATATTCCACCCCCAAGACCCCCTAAATCATCCCCTAAAATTGGAATAATTCATAGCCCTAACCCAAAATTGAATTTTTATTCAAATTAGTTATTAAAATTATGTTTTAATGTGTTTTAACCCAATCGGCCTATTCTCATTTTCTGAACCACATTTTTTCAACCCCCAGTAGTTTATATTATTTTTACCTCGATTTCCAGCATTCACCATGAAGGCACCTAATGAGTTATCAGCATGAAATTAGGCATGACCTTAGCCGTCCGGGCTATGCTCTCACCAACTGAGCTACCAATTTAATTCTTACAAAAATTTAGAAAGTGAATCAAACTCCGTCTAAGCCGTACATCCGAGCAATTTAGATGGAAAATTACATTTTGAAATTTCCCTCTTTCTTTGAATTTTCATTTACAAGTATTTCACGCCTTGATATGAAACAAACAGCAAAAAGATGTGATATCCCCCCCAAATACAAAAATTTGAAAAAAAAAAAAACGGCAGCCAAGCTCTCCTTCAAAAGTCTTTGACTGTGAATGTTGTGAGACACAGAATTTGAGCCAATCTTTTCATTCTTCCTCCCTAGTTTCGCATTGAAACGAAGTAAGATCATTTCGCATGTTGACGAGCGCCAAGCTAACCATTTTCGTGGTAAAAAAAGTAAAAATGTTAAACTCAAAATCATAAAAAAATTACTTGGCCATTGAATTTGGTTCATTATGAGAACTTAAAAAAAAATCATTTTGAGATATTTAAAAAGTCAATGGCCAAGAATTTTTTTATGATTTTGAGTTTAACATTTTTACTTTTTCTACCACTAAAATGGTTGACTTCGCGCTCGTCAACAGGCGAAATGATCTTACTTCTTTTCAATGCGAAACTAGGGAGGAAGAATGAAAAGATTGGCTCAAATTCTATATCTCACAACATTCACAGCCAAAGACTTTTGAAGGAGAGCTTGGCTGCCTTTTTTTTTTTTTTTTTTTTTACAAATTTTTGTATTTGGGGGGATTATATTATACACGTGTCATTGGGTTATACTAATTTATAAAATTAAATAAAGGTGAATTACTGAAATCTGTCACATTTTAAGAAAAACTTAATGGCGTGCCTGCAAACACACGCGGCAATACGGTAGTTTTAGTAGAGATTTGTGGGCGCTGCCATCTTGGATGTGACGTCACGGAAGTGCTGATAGAAACTCATTTTCACCATGTAGCACATGTTAGCGCAGCACCTTCATGGCGCCAACAAAAACAACCGTATAGTATGAGTTTCAAAATGTGAAAAAAAATAAGTAATGACAGGGGTCGAACCCCGAACAATTGCGTGATAAGTGCTATGTCAACTGCAACAAGACCCGATCGGGGTACGAACCCGAGTCTCCCACTTTCCGGGTGGACGTCTTATAGCCAACTAGACCACCGAGACGGCAACTATTTAATAACTTCTGTATTGTCGTCACATTATAGAACTTGAATGGACCCCGATCGGGATGGATTTTTTAATTTCTGGATTGTATTAAATATCAACAATTCCACCTACGGGAGTGTTTCCCGATTATCCAAATCGAGAAACAAACTTATAGTTAAAATAAATGTAGATTGTAGACATCAACAAAGTTGCCCAACTTTATTGCTATCCCCGACTCACGAGCAACAAAATAAAGTAACAATGGTGACAACCACTGTTGCAGTGATTGTTTATCAACGATCACGCGATTTTTTTTTAGATCTTATTGGAAGTTGCCAACTTTTATTGCAAAGTAGTTCAGAATGTTGAACATTTTTTAGGTGTTGAGCAACTCGACTTGACCGTTTGGCGGGCAGTCTGAACTTTTGTACACGTATCCATGTGTTGTCACAGGGTCAGGGTTTACCCGCGGAAAGAATGGGTTGTGAAATATCTTTAAAATATGTGGAAAAGATTTACATCATCTCTCGTCAGCAGCCTGTTAGATATGAGGGAGCCCAGTATGAGTGAGGAAGCGAGCGTAGCCAGAAGGAGGATGGGTGACGTGAAGTACTGGATCACGAGGAGTAACCGGTGCATTTCACATCCACGGAATCCCGGACCTATGCCACGGGAGGCATGGATAATCCCGATCCGGACCTAGATCTCACATGTTATGGACCAATTAATTAAAACTAGGAAGCTTCGCAAACGCTTTTGCAGGCGCGTTGTTGGATGAGCGTAATTGGTGCATTGAGCTGCCATATGATATGCAGATTTTCTGTTGTTCTGTGAAACAATCATTACAAAGTCGAAGAATTTAAAAAAAAAATCGTAAAATTGCGATTTTCATGAGAAATAATTCTTTGATTGCTCTCAAATTTCACACGAATATATTAGTTAACTAGGAAACGCTCTGTTGGACGCGTTGATAAGCGAGCACGTGCTATAGCTAGACCCACATTGCATCCACCGCCATCTAGAGGACCTTGACTCCTTGGGAAAACTATTTAATTAAACTCTTTGTTGACAAATAATAGACTGCTTCCTCGAAAGTATTTTGATTACTTCTAGGTGGCAGTGCATTAGAAACTTCGCGCGTCTTTTCGTTGTCATGGCAACGTTACTTTTGTTATAATGTAACTAATTTCCATCTACACTACTTATCGGATCAAAATAAAATTAACATATTCGTGACCGGACGGACATTCTAAATGATTTGGCTATCTCAGATTTTGTCGCCGTTTAGTTTGAAAAAGAAAACTTTCGATTAACTATAATGTAACTTTTTAACTTTTTGAACGATTTTGCCACAAAACTAATGGCATTCAATCCAAATCGAAGCTTGCGGATGGTCAAAATTTCAACTCGATCCGAGCCTCCGTTATGGCGAGACATAAAAAAAAAACAAAAAAAACAAACAAAAAAAAAACAAAAAAAAAACCCAGTGACTAATTTTTCCGGCGGAGTCAAATGGAAACGCTCGCTTCGCTCGCTCAATAAAATTAAGGTTCTGTGAAAAAATCATTAAAACCGGATAAAGCATGTAGGTGTTATATCGTAAAATTACGATTTTCATGAGAAATAATTTTTCGATTACGCTCAAAGTTCACACAAATATATTAATTAATAAAATTAAGGTTCAGTCAAAAAATCATTAGAACCGGATAAAGCATGAAGGTCGAAGACATTTTTAAAAATCGAAAAAAATCGTATAATTGCGATTTTAATGAGAAATAATTTTTCGATTGCGCTAAAAAACGTGGCAGTTATAGAGATTTCGAAGGCCTCCATAAAATTTCATCCTAATTGGAGTATCGGTTTAGCCGGAACTGTGTTAACAACACACAAAAATATAAATAGAAAAAAAACATTCCGAATTTTTTTCCCCAGAGTAGTACAATGGAATCTTCGCTTCGCTCGCATTACATCCAATTAACTTATTTTTTTCAACATCTTCCACGGATTAATGATTGTGGCGTTTTTATGTTAAATATTTTTTAGAACACTCTACAACTAAGTATTTCCGATTTTAAACCGGCCTAAATAACAACACACTCTGTCTATGCTTCCCGAGTAAATAAATGTAGCTTATAACGCTATTCGGGCCTGCGCTTCAAATAAATAACAGATTTTAAACACTATTATTTTGTATGTTACAATAATTATATAATAAATACTAAAAATATTACTAGGAAAATATCAAAGTCGTTCAAAGATGAGTGAGCAAGCCATGTGTTAAGTACCCGAGAACATGCCCCACCCACATGCTAGATCCATGCGTCTAGATACAGCCTTAGGTAGAAGGAGGAAAGAGAATGTTCCCCGACACTCAACACATGGTAACAACGACTTTAGCGTTGTCCTAGTTAAATACGTTAAGACATAGAAACATATATTATTATGTTTGGATCATTACCGACTCCACAATAGAAGAATAATTTTATTTTGGCTTTTATGGGAAGGTGGATCCCTGTGGTGGAGGTCTCCTCCGGGGACACCTACCAGTGGCGTAGGACCCCCCCCCCCCCTCCCGCAGGGGAGGCAAAACTAACGTGAGTTAAATATTAATCCCAGAATTTATGCAGTAAATATGCACTTAGACTTATACAACTCGACAGTCACCTTGGTAAAACAAATGAGTTTGCCTGTTGTCTTTGTCATTACATAAAAAATTAGGTTAAAATTTACAAAAATGGGCCACTTCACGTCCATTTTTTAAATTTTTAGATCGCAGATAGTTGCAGTAAAACATCGTTTACAGAGGCCGAAAACAGTTACAACATGACGAAATAACTGTAATATGGCGAAAAAAATTTCAACGAAGTTTTGCCTTCGGCGAAAGGGCCTCCGGCGGCTGAAGCTTTACCCCAGCCCCCAGCCCAGCACCAACAAAACCTTCTAATGGATTTGCCCCCCCCCCCCAACTTTCAAAACATTCCTACGCGTCCGACACCCACCCACCCCCTTGGGGACCAGGAGCAATTGCTCCCGTCGTTATATGTTCGACGCGTCACTGCTACCCAGTGTACAAAATCATTTATTTTTCATTATTTATATTTATATTTTATTTTCATGATTTATATATTTATTTAAAACCCAATGCACCCACATTGGTAAATTTGTTATTCATATTTTTTGAAATTATTAATATCAATAACATGCTGTACTATACATTATTCTCCGCAAACTACTAAGAATGACGGTGTATCAAGATTATTTCCTACGGGTCATATTTTGACGATTTTTATCTTACCTCTTAAAATACTTTTCAATTAATATATTATCCTTCAATAAAAAATTAAAAAATAACAATTAGTAGTTTTTTTAAAATACGAATTTAAGTCCATCTCAGAGAAGGTAAGAAATTATTCTTGAAGTTTAATCGAACTCGAAACATTTTGCATTGAAAATCATACAATCATGTAACCTAACATTTGAATATGTTGTTCTGGTAGTATTATGGGTAGAGATACGTGAAAATAGCGTTTTGTGAATAGATGCTACAAACTACAAAGCGCTATTTTTTCACTTAAAACTATGGTTTTCCAGTCCTACTTCATTTAATACTAGGAAAACTCCAAAGTCGTTAAGACGAGTGAGTGAGCCATGTGTTGAGTACCCGGTAACATTACTTTTTTCCCCTACTTTAGGCCTATCTAGCCTATCTTAGGCTACAGTGGCGCATTATGGCCTTGACAGTTGACACGCCCTTATACCAACTAAACTTAAAAAACCTATTATTTATATGAATATAATTATCAAACTTAAATATGCAAATGTTCCCGGGTACTCAACACATGACTCGCTCACTCGTCTAACGACGACTTTTGCGTTTCCCTAGTCTAGTTGGCTAAGGCGCCCTTATAGCCGAAATGTGGGAGACGTGGGTTCAATCCCCTGGTCGGGAAAGATTTTGTAATTATTTCTGGATTGTATTTTGAAAATTATTAAACATGTTTTGAAAAGCATATAACGCAGTGTAGTCCATCATATGTGACAATACTAAGGAAACATAGCCAATACGAAATACGTGAAAATATTGCAAGGTTTACTCAAATCTACGAGCGGAATTTGGGGGTACCTTGACATTCAACATTCGATAGACCTTGCATGGGCACGGCATTTCACAGCCAGGTAAATAACAAACAAAAAATATTTTTTTCTAAATCAAAACCATTGTTTCTACATATTGGCTGCCTATTTTTCAGTTTATTATTTCTTGTAGGTTTAAATCAAAATGGATTGTGCTCATTTTGTTAGCAGTTCTCAGTTACCTGGTCACGGATGTCTGTTTAAAATTTCAGCTCAATCTATTTGGCCGTTTGGGATCGGACCAGACATACATACAAACATTTCGCTGGCATATTTCCAGACTGTTCTATATCCTTCCGTGTCATTCGGAGATAAGGCGTCTAAAGGTTCAGTATTTTTTTTTCCCATGCCCCTATCAAAGATTAGAGTCTAAAAATTTCACAGAAGACATTTTTCGACATACAGTTATGAAAAACCAACTTTAAAAAGAAAAAATATTGATGTAGTTTTAATACAGGAAATTTTTAAAAGTTTTTTCGCTTTGGATATGGAACAATATGCAGGGGTTTCGACTGTTCAGTGAACGCGCTTTGTTCTATATCCACATTTAATTCCAGACTGTTCTATATCCGTTCCGTGTCATTCGGAGATAAAGGCGTCTACAGGTCAGTTTTTTTCCCCTGCCCCTAAGATTAGAGTCTGAAAATTTCACAGAAGACACCTTTTGAATGCAGTTATGATAACCCCTTAAAAGTAAAAAAATTATGGGGGTTTTAATACAAGAATTTTTTTAAAGTTTTTTGCATTGGATATGGAAAAATGTAGAGCGGTTGGGACTTTTCAATGAAGGCGATGTGTTCTATATCCACATTTTTTTTTATTATGACGCCCGTATATAAAAAAAATAGCTTGGAGTTACATCCAGTACAATTTTAACCTAAAATCTCATCTGTGACGCAAAAGTCCTACCATTTTATAGTTCCACAATGAATTTACGTTTAAGTCTACCAGACTTAATTTATGACTGTCCTATTAAGGATAAGTAGATTAAAACCGGCAGGTAGGCAAAGGAGATTTATATATGTGAAATCCATTTATTATTTATTTTTTTTTTCAAATGATTATACGGCTATGCCTAGAACAGCCAGTGCCAAGTCTTATTTGGGCAGTAGTTCACCGAAGGGCATTTGCAGTTTCTCAATTTTTACACAAACATACTATGTAGATAAAACACAACACAATTGCTTAAAAATAGTGAGCATTTAGTTAGTAGTAAAACGGTATAGTTTGATTTGTAATAGCTTGTAAATTGCCGACAATCTTGCAATCAGTCGCCGCCTGTTGCGAACACAACGCGACCCAGTTTCCCAAAGGGGGTTCTACATAGTAAACCTCCTTGACCCAGTCGAGCGCATGCAGGTGTGCATGCTGTTCATCTTGGCTGGACCCAATATGCGACGCGCCAGTAAATTACATTGATTTCTGTTTCCACCATTTGCTCTGTGGGAAGGCGTGGTTTTTAGTACCCTAGGTCTAAGCTAATCTACTAATCGGTTTACAAGTAGGCAAAGGTTTCTAGTACGTCTTAACCAGTGAACTTCTAGGTCTATTAATTGACAATGACCCTTTAAAATGCCTTCACATATTCCTGCTATTTAATGAAGTGAGTGCCAGTCTGCAGGTTTAATTAAATTAAAAATTACTACATCATTGCATTTTTTGGCCTAGACCTTGCCCAAAACTTTGTTCTAAAGTTTCTATCATAGAGGAGCAACTCAATTAATTTGAGACTTTTTTCGGGGTATTTTTTTTGGAGTGGGGCCAATAAAATCCTCATCTGAGCTGCCACCATCAAATTAGGGTAATACATCTTCTTCGGCATCACCCTCTGCAGATGTACTCGCACCCGCTTCAAACATTTTGACGTCCTCACTCACTTCCACGTCACTTCACAAATCTCAAACTCACACTAATGATCCCAAAGCACTGGGTTTAAAATATGCCGCGGGTAGTATTTCAATAGGTGATACAAACGCACCGCTTATTGGGCGGGGAGTGACAAAGCTAACAATTTATTGGTTCGTGGATATAGAACAATCTGGAATTATTTATTTTAGCGTTTTGCTGTATAAAGGATATGGAACACTATGGATGGAGGAATGGTGCTTTTGTTAATTAGAACCAAAAAGGAAACGTCAGTATGACCCTTCAAATAAGTTTTTTTTACTTTTTTTTTTTGCGAAAATGTTAGATCAATGTACATAGAACAACCTGGAATGCCCAACTCAATTTTTTCAAAAATGGATTTAGAACAGTATGGAAAATATCCAGCGATTTAACATACAGACAATGCTCACGGCCCAGGCCCGATCGAGTAGCGTTATAAAGACTTCGTTTCGCTGCGCTCTCTCGTCTAATTACATACGTAGTATCTATTATTTTCTACACACATTTTTAATCAGTTGATATTGATTCAACCTTGATGACATAATTTCAAAATAAAAATATGAAGAAACTACGTACACAAGCTTTTTGAAGGTGGCCAAAAAAATAGATGCTACAAAACGGAAATAATGATTTGTACGTGGAATCCCCTCTGATAGTGAATGATATAAAATAAATAATTTTTTCCTGGGGAGCCTGCCCAGGGTGCAATTCATGGCCGTCTTCAGGTGTCTAACTAGGTATTTTGGATTGTGAAGGGATGTCTGAGGGCTGTTTAAGAGGACTCAACCCCTTGCATACGCATTAACGATTGAGGAAAACCTTGGAAAAACCGTTACTTTTGAGGATTCACAAATAACAATTTCTAGGTGCTCGTTAGGGCGCCGCAGCCAAGCCGCGGTGCGCTACACACTCGGGCACCTTATACAGCAAGCAGAGTTGGGGTGATTTCGAGGTGTCCCCCAGCCGTCATGAAACGTGATGTGATCTTGAAAACTATCAAAATCGAGGGGATTTAGGTGTCCAACAACACATGCCAAATTTGGTTGGGGTACGAGCATTCCTTCTTGGTGAAAAAATGACTTGAAACATGCTCAAAATCACTTTAAGGATGTTAGTTACTACTGGCTACTACTACTACTGTCTAATTCGTCAGTTTCAATTGCCCAGCGATTCTGACCAAACGGGTGGGGCTACAACGTTCATATTTTACATGGACATTAGGTAATAGTGATGTAATTCCCTTTGAAAGAAAAAGTTAAAAAAAATTGCTGGAAGGCTTCCAAATAAAGGTTTTAAAATAAGCCTTATACAGGCATACAATCAACAAGTAACTATAGTTACGTGACAATAATCGCCTACATTGTTTACAAAAAGCAAGTCTTTGGACCACTATATTTTTTCATTCTATTGTTAATTGGTAATACCAACCATAGCAATTAAATCGACTGATAAAATTATTATATTTTAACAAATAATTTTGCAATGAAACTTAAAGTAATGAGATCCCAAACTAACAAAAACTTGTAAAAATACAGCCAAACCTTACACACTCAAAAGAAATGAGATCTAAAAAAAAGGGCCAAGCTCATCTACCCTTCCACATTTGCGCATTCTTAATTCATAAACGTACAGTGTCCCGTAACAACATCCTTGAAAAGCTTGGCAAAATAGAATTTGCATGACCATTACATTAAAATTAATTAGAAAAAAAGAATTTGGATGAACTATTACGTTTAAATTTATAGTTGAAAATTCTATTTTGCCAAGCTTTTCAATGATGTTGTTACGGGACACTGTACGTTTATGAATTAAGAATGCGCAAATGTGGAAGGGTAGATGAGCTTCGCCCTTTTTTATATCTCATTTCTTTTGAGTGTGTAAGGTTTGGCTGTATTTTTACAAGTTTTTGTTATGTTTGGTTACACTTACTCCCAACCTCCTTGTAATTCTGCTTCTAAATTACCCTTCAGCTTAGGATGTAGGGATTGTGAAAAATGGATATCACTTTCAGATTTTTTTAGAGCAATGAGCCAATGACAAACCCTATGAATATGTAGATCTATACATATCAAGAATAATAAAACATTGTTTGTTATTTCTACATATATTTTATATGTACTGACCATTTATTTATAATATGTCATGATCAGATCTATGTGATGGTAAAAATTAAATACAAAAGATTGTTTTTTTTTCAATATAGCTACAGTTAATTTACCCTTACATTCATTTCAATACTACACATCAACATTGGTTCATTAATTATTACATACATCATGTTAGAAAAGTTTTAAAATTACTTTCACATTTATACTTTTAGCACGGTACCATCATGGGCAAAGAAAACACGTTTTAGGTCTTTGCACTCCCTCGATAGTACATATTTATTAATTTCAACCAGCCATTGATCCAATAAAACCTTTTATTATTAGCACATGGAGACAATTTGCTAACTTAATGAAGTCTACATAAATGTTTTAAAAATCAAACGATTTTATGCTACCAAAAGGTGTGCAAACAGTGAGATAGTATTTTCTATGTCCATAAATGTACATAACAATTGGGAACTTTCCACAGAAATTGTGTAGATTATTAGCTGCAAATTCGTATGACATCAACTATGAAAATACTTATCAAATATCATTCATAGTACATGTACATATAAATATAATAATTAAATTCATAAACAAGGGTTCATAAATCTTGTCCAGTTGCATTTACAGCAGAATATTATTTGCATAACACTTTGTTATGCTAGTATTTATTAGTTATTTAGTTACTTATTTCTTATTACTAGTACCTACATATAAATTCACAGTAAACTATTACGTAGATACGCATGAATTTATCTTTTCACAGAAAGCGATTCTTTTTTGGTAACAACAAAGTCATAGGAAATTACCTTAATACAACTAATAGTAATAGACATGGTACACATTATGCTTAACAACTTTTAAGTTTATTCCGAATATTGACTCTAAAAGAAATGCGTACTTGCCAAAGAACAGCTACCCAAAACACGGCTATTGAAAACATCCGGCAAGAGAAAATTAATAACGTTAGTACATTAAACTTAGGTTACCACACTGCGTTGGGGGTGTCTTCTGTTCGACTGTTTGAAATGACTAAAACAGAATGAAGATTATCACTTTCATGTACAGTCGGCTGCCATGAATTGTCGTTTTCTGGTTTTCATTATTGACAGTGTCACAATCTACACCTAACATTAACCTCAGTAGTTGTGGAAGCAGGACAATACAACTACAGTATCCGGGGTGGGACTGAAATCGATTAAGTAATAAGTTAACAACATGAAAAGAAACTTTTTCGAATTGGACCGGATTCTTTCCCGAGGCGTCATCAACTAAACCGATACTGGTGCTAAATAAAAAAGTGACATGGCCTGAGTCAAAGGGAAGTTATTGCCAAGGGAGGCGGTGGTAGGTGGAAGGCACCAGGGCAAAGGGGGGTCGGATATGTTAGGGGGGCACATAGGGAGGAGGTTTACGGTACGTGGGAGTGGGTTTGGGCCTGGTTTGCCTGCTGGCCGGATCACGACTAAAGGGGGGAGGAGGTTGATAGGGCGGATCTTCCTCACCTAGCAGGGGATGGGCAGACGTGGGAGGGGGAGTGTCTTCTCGGCGGTACTCTGGGGGTGGGAGGGGAGGCTTCTCTTCTTTCATGATTACGGGACTCTTGTTCTCGGGGTCGGGTTTCTCCTCCAGCTCGTCCTGGAAGATGACGGGGATACCTTTGCTCCGGAATGCCTGCCTCTCGTCATCTTCTCCCGGGCTCATCTTTCCCGATCTGCGGCGACGGTATAGGAAACACGCGACAACCCCCGCTAGAACCAACATAGCAGCAATGATAACTGCGGGAACAACAAACGTGAGGAGATACTCGTCGGAAGAACCGGGGAGGTATTCGTCGGAGGAACTAGGAGGCTGTGCCTCGTCGATGGGTGGAAATGCGCCTGGAGGCACGAAGTAAGGTGGCCCCTCAATATTGTGTTGGAGAGTGAGCTGACCTTGGCAGGAACCTTTGGGAGTCAGTCCCACGCTCAGCACAGGAAACTCGGGCCCAAACGTCTGCCGAACCATCTCTGCAATGGTTTCGTCGTCTCTCAACAACACTCTACGTAGCCGTATGATCGCATCGTCAGGACAGCCATCTGTCGGTAGACTGCGGTTGTGCCAGTTCACGATGGTGGAGCCTCGTTTCATCCCACTCAGTGCGATCGCGCTTGTGTTACGGTCGCCGAACAGTTCGCGCAACTTGTCCACAAACTTGCGTTTTAAGGTGGCACTATTAGAAAAGGCTTCGAAATTTACGTCTAGTTTCATGCCAAACTCCACGTTGTACTGAACTTCCGGAGCGGGCTGTACCTCCACAACCAGCCCATCGTACGCCTTCTGTTTGACACTATCCTCGCAGACCAGCTGATACTCGCTCCTGCCTTCGTGTTCCTTCATTGGGATCCCGTAGAACTCCTGATTCTTCACGTCGAACTGAAGCCAATGCGATGGTACGATCTGCGAACGATCCATGTTCAAGAGAGATAGTTTCAAATGCCGTGTATCCCCATCTTCCGGGTCGTAGAACGAATCTTCTGGAACCCGGAACACGAGCAGTTCTCCCACTGTTGCGTTGATGTGGTCCACTTGGTTTCGTGTAGTTGGGGAGAAATTGGTGTGTGGGGTCCGTAAGGGGGTATCTGGCTCCCGCGGTTTAGTAGCCACACACTGCCCCAACCCTTCGTAGGAAATATTCTTGACGCGTAACTCCGGCGAGAGTGCATTGATTAAGGCTGGGGTGGGGTCACCCTTCATGTCATGAAGCACCATCCTCAGCCGGTTGATCTCAACCGTTGGACAGTTTGACCGAGGGAGGGAATCGTTGGTCCAACTGAAGATGACAGGGTCGGACGTCAGAGTTATGTTGCGTACGGTGATCTGACTGGCGTCCGCGTCGTCGTAGAGACGCACCAATCCGTCTAGGACTCGCAGCTGCCAGTCGACGGCCGAGGGGAAGTCAAACTTGTTCTGGATGTGGAGGTGCAATGAGAACAAGTGGTTCACAGTCCTGCGGTTCTTGTGGTGCTGGACCAGCAACTCTAAGTTCTCCGACACCACGTCTCCCTCCTTGTCCATTGCTTCGAGCACAAAGTCCCACCGCGAGACATGCTCTTCCAGTGGCCTGCACATAAACCAAGCTTCATTAGATATTCAAATTCAAAATTTATTAGGACGTTTGTACATTTTAATTTACAATAACACAATTTATAGTGTATGTGTAGTATTAGCTTATACAAACTAAAGTTTACTAATACTAAGATAAGATAATGTCGTTATTTAGAAACACATAATATGTAATAAATTGTAAATAATCATTAAAGAAAGTGATAAGGTTCATTGACAGGCAATCAATAATTGCAGCACATTTCTGTGAGCATATCTGTAAGGTAATCAATGGCAATAGTAGTAAATGTCGTTATTTAGAAACACATACTGTACCTATATTCCCAACATGATGCAATCATGATTACAAATTATCCTCCATTGATGTGTCTTTGATTTGACTTTGAATCCCCACAAAATGGCCACCGAGTGCCGAAAAAAATAGCAATAGTAGGTACAGCAGAGCTCGTGCGTCATCTAGACCTACTATATACTATTCCAACATCTTTGCAAAGAAAATATTGATAAAGAGCAGTGTTATGTATTTAAAGGATGGGTCAGTTTATCAAGTTTGTTTATCTCATTAGTCATTAATAATTAATTATATTAATTAATTAATTACTTAAACTGGGAACATACACGAATAAACATGTTTCAGTGGGGGAAAGGTACAGAAGGACGACAGCTTACTGTAAAAACGTTAGGTAGGTCGCACAGACACATAGATAGAAGTAACAAGTTGCTGTTTACGTTGCGACCAACTAGTGGTCTGTATCACTCAGCGTGAGTAGAGTTAATTACTAATTAGTAATTTTTAATAATGATCTTATAGTAAGATTGGCGTCAGAAGTAAATCAAGAGTAATCTTTTACCGACACCACCGACACTTACTCGGCAAATCTTGGATTAGGTCAAGAAGGGCTTGACAATTTAAAAAAAAAATCTACTTGCCCCTGGCCAAGTGGCCCAACATTTTAGTTACCCAGACTGAATTCAAGGTTGACACAATAATTTTCTTTATTTCTACATATGGCCTCTAGCCAGTCTGCATGACTGGCTAGTCACGAGTCAGTAACTTTAAGTACCCGCTTTTTATACTCTCGGTCATATTTAACGTTTTTAGCAGGTTCATTAGCTAGGCCTAGGCCTATCTCATCTTCGTTAATAGAGAGTGGCTTAGTAGGCGTAAGCAGAGACGTTGAAGCTACTCCACTAGGCCTACAGTTAAAAAAGTTCCGAATGCCCTATAACCATTAAAGAATGGTTTAATATTACGCAATAGTTTAAAAGGTAAAAAATGGTTGGAATTTCACGAAACGGAGAAAGTAAACAAGTCTCAGATCTCCATTTTCTCGACAGCAGTGAATTATGGGTAAAGTCGATAGGTCAATATCGATCAAAATGCGATTGTAGTGGTGCGTGGTGCATGCAACCTGTGGCAAGTGCTTGATACTATGTCGAGCGTCTGTCGCCTGTCGATTAAGTACCGTATGTTTCTACTTTAGGAAATCTTACAGGATTAAGAGTTTTTAAAGGGGCTTTTAACTCAAAAAAATATTTTTTAACACATGATCTATAGCACTATACTACACTTAAATGACAGTTTAAAAAATTATATCTTGTAACTTTGATTTAACATGAAAATTCTTTTCAATTTTTTTGATCCAGAAATTTGTGAAAATTGATGTTTTGGGAGATTTCTTAAATCGGCTTAACCTGCTTCTTTTTTGGTTCACATAGATACTAGAGCATAGTAAAGTACCAATCTAAAATACCCATTTTTTACATTGTCTTGAAACTGTGCTCAAGGGCCAAATATACCCTCAAACACGCAAAAATATGCATTCCAAAATCACACCCCATCTTGATAATCGGCATATTTTGACCGAACTACGCCTACTTGCCCAAAATATAGAGAATTTACAGAAAAGGCTGTAGAGCAAGTCAATAATGGCCAATATATTTTTGGATCAAAATCCTCCAAGGTCACTGGGCATAAAGATCGTCCCCATGTTATTTCTTATGGCCCGGGAGATTTTTGCCGATGGGACCTAGCTCGAAAAATGTCATGTTCGCCAATTTTTTCGGAGGTCATGGTGGCCCCAATAATTTTTCTGTTAGTTGCTAAATTCATTAATTACTAGTTAGCCTGAATGAAATATATTTTTTGAGTTTAGTGGTTAAAATACCCCTTTCCGAATTTGTTGGTTGCCCGGGCAACCAACAACGGGCAACTAACTATAAACTATGGTTGCCCGTGCTTGGAGTGTTAGGCCTACTTGCCCCAGGCAACTCGGGCATAGGAATTTTCGAGCCCTGCTAAGCTAGCAATAAATACGCAAAGCTAGACCCAGCGAATTGTCATATAGTGTGGACATCTTGCCCTTATTTATGTCACGAGATAAAAAATTGGCCCTAATTGATTTCTACACCAGAAATAAGCCTTTGCTAAGGTTATCTAGTGTTTGGTAAAACCATTTATATATACAAACCTTGTGTTAGTATTAACTACGCCCTTGGCCCAGTATTTAAAAGTCCCAATAGGCCAAATGCTACGTAAAATAGAGCCACCATTTTTTCCCATGGCCTGTTAGAATGACGTCGGCGAGTGATAGCGCTGTGAATATAGCGACGGAACGAACAGAATATTCACGAGTGAGGTCGATAACGGTACGGTAGGTATCTTCCAGACCCCTTGATTAACCTATGATTGCTGGTGTACATAGTCAACTACACATGTAGACATTATTTCTGGCATCCGCATTTGTACCGTATTAAAATTTTCATTCTGTATTGCTCAATCTGAGTCATCCATAAATTCATTAAATTGATCCTGAAGGTCTAGAAAGGGAAGTGGGCCGGTCCGGGTTGCGATGCGCTTGTTTCTCGTATCTATCCTTCCCGGTCATTTATTTATGTTTCGATAGTATACAATTGTGATATAACAATATTTTCCCTATTAATCATCAACGTGCAAAGTTGTACTGAAAAAGTTTTTGCATCTCCACCTATCAAATTAATTGAGGCTACGTAAGTGAATAAGATAGCCCATGGGCTACGCTACTTTAAATTAGGGCTGGGCGAGTGCGAGTCCAGTTCACGGCGAGTTCGAACAAATTCTTAAAAACAGCATTTTCATTTACCGACCCGTCAAAAGTTATGTGTTTCCTCCGATAGATAGCAGCACACCCGGCAAAGTTAGTGATACACAATAGGTCGAACTCCTGACAAGAAACTCGTTATGATTGGCCGGCTGAACTTTGAGAGATGCAATTGGAGCTAGCCATACGTCACATGCGAGCGTTGATTGGCTGCCACTTTTTGTGAAATCATTCACGTCTACCGTGTATCACCACATTTGTGTCCGAGATGTTGTTGACACTGCTAGCTTTTGTTTGCTACGAAAGTAAAATGGTCACGAGACAAGAGCAGAGGCGCTAGATGATTCGTAAAATTAAATTATGCGGCGGACTAGGCTTAGGCGTAATTTATTCTCTAAAGCATAGGCCTAGCTAGCATGGAATACAATTTCAAAATATTATATATAGGTATTGTCACAATGCAGGTAAACAATCAAACAACGCACAGAGTGCCAGTGGCCCAGTGCCAGTGGCAACAGGTAGTAAGTAAGGGTTTATTTAGGTCTGAGCCCTGGCCAAGATTAGTATATTTTACTGATCTTAGGCCCTAGCTAGGCTTACAAACTTATATCGCCACACCAAAATGCACCCAGCACTAGGCCTAGGTCTGTAGGCCTACAACAGGCCTAGGCCTAGCCTATGGCACCCTCCAAAACCAACGTTAGTTGTAGGCCTAGGCCTCCATAACCAAAAATATTTTACCCAGGAGATAGGCCTAAGCTTTAAAACGGAAGAATTTGTTTGATAGGCCTAGGCCTAGTAGAAAGTCTGAAATGGAGAATACATTTACTCAATTAGGAAATAAACTCGATTTGAACTCGGTTCGAACTCGAATATTCAAAAATTTTACTAAACTCGAACTTGACTCGAATTAAAATTCTCCGTTCGTGCAGCCCTACTTTAAACAAGAAGACATAAATGCAACTCAGTGGAATGCTAGTTTAAAAAAAGCAAATTTACTTCTATAGACATATTTTGCTTTGTTAAGTCAACCACTTTAAATGAGAACTACATGTTTGACTTACAGTGCATACACTTCCTGAGTTACTGGGTCAAATTGAATCCATCCATTCTGAGGGACAGAATTTCCTTCTGGCGTTTTGAACATGAGGCGAAGATTCCTTGTGTTCCCGTCTTCCAAATCGGAGAATGTGTTCTCCGGGATAACAAACCTGAAGGAAGAACAATGTTGAACAACACAATTGGATTTATATAATATTAATAATATATCATCCCAAATATAGGAAGACCCCCAATGATTTAATAGTAATTTTTGTAAAAAATTTACAAGAAATATTGTTTAGCCCTATTTACAGAAAGGCCGAGTCTCGAACCACGATCGTGGCTGCTGCTGAAAACCTCAGACGCCACGGTCGTGGGATGTAGGTATTTCCCTAGATCCCACGGTGGTAATTTAACATGGAGTTTTCAACTTAAGACTGCATGGGTAGTAAATGGGGTTTCTAGTTGGAAATAACCAATATCATTGTATAAATAGTGTTCAGCACATATTTATGAATTGTATTATGTTTTATTCATACGTTTTTAACAATAAAATACGTTAAAAGAAGGAAAAAACCTAGCACAATATGCATTCGCGCGCGGGATTTAAACGCTTACCACGTAAGTTTTAACAAAAATAAACAACTTTTACAACAATCAAAGAGAATTACGCATGTTATTATTAGAACCACGAGGTTTTCTCATTTAAAACCACAATACTCACCACTTTTACAACAATTCAAGATTATTAGAACCACGACCTTTTCTCATTTACACATTTAAAACAACAATACTCACCACTTTTGTTTGTTTTGAATATTTTAAGGAAATAATACAACAGAGTAAATGAAATCTCTCAAAATTTATTTGGGATCTCGTGTGGAAACAAGGTTTCTAGGTGCCTATCAATCAACAAGTAACTATACAGTTTCTTGACAATGATCACCTACATTGTGTGCAAAAAACAAGTCTTTGGACCACTAGATATTTTACATTCTATTGTTAATTGGTAATACTTTAGCATTTAAATCGACCTTGATAAAACTATTATATTTTAATCATTTTGTAATGGAACTTAAAAAAGTAATGAGATTCCACCCATAAAAAAAAACTTTTAAAAATACAGCCAAACCTTACACAACCAAAAGCAATGAGATCCAAAAGAAATGCCAAGCTTATGTAGATGAGCAAATACAAACAAATTGAAAACCATGTTCATAGTTCTGGGGAACTTTTTACATGTCAAAATATTTTTTAAGGGTACTCTTTGGATATAAAATTTATTAATTTCTTTATTTTTTTAAATTGTATTTGACTGAAACTTACATCAAGTGGTCAATCAATAATTGACAATATAGATAAGGGCAATGTAACAATGTCTGTGTTTATGGATCTGACCTAGGTATTCGACTGTGTTGACCACAATATCCTAGTGAAAAGGTTGGAATGCTATAGCATAAGGGGAATAGCATTAAATTGGGTAAGATCATACCTCGATGGTCGAAGACAATATGTTGAAATAGAGTATGGATGAACAAGGGCAGGGAACGACGTACAAATCAAACATACAGTTAGTGTGGTAACTCGTGGTTCTAATAATAACACGCGTAATTCTCTTTGATTGTTGTAAAAGTGGTGAGAAAAAATGAGAAAAGGTCGTGATTCTAATAATAATCTGCGTAATTCTCATTGATTGTTGTAAAAGTGGTGAGAAAAAATGAGAAAAGGTCGTGGTTCTAATAATAACACGCGTAATTCTCATTGATTGTTGTAAAAGTGGTGAGTATTGTTGTTTTAAATGTGTAAATGAGAAAAGGTCGTGGTTCTAATAATAACATGCGTAATTCTCATTGATTGTTGTAAAAGTTGTTTATTTTTGTTAATACTTACGTGGTAAGCGTTTAAATCCCGCGCGCGAATGCATATTGTGCTAGGTTTTTTACCTTCTTTTAACGTATTTTATTGTTAAAAACGTATGAATAAAACATAATACAGTACATAAATATGTGCTGAACACTATTTATACAATGATATTGGTTATTTCCAACTAGAAACCCCATTTACTACCCATGCAGTCGTATGTTGAAAACACCATGTTAAATTACCACCGTGGGATCTAGGGAAATACCTACATCCCACGACCGTGGCGTCTGAGGTTTTCAGCAGCAGCCACGATCGTGGGACGAGACACTCCGTTACAGAAATAGTAGGAACATTTTTTATCTCAAATTGTCCTAGCTGCTGTTCTTTGCATTGATTAAATAATTCGTATACCGTAGGCCTACTATTCATCTACTTAATGTATTTTGAGTCGTGGTGTAGGCTGGTATCAGTCAATGCACACAGGGGCGCCGGGTTTTCTCAATTCCGAGAGTGCTGAAATATTTCATTGACATTTCGAAGGAAATTATCCATTTTACATTTTAACCTTTTCTCTGCGGCCATCGAGTATACTCGATGCCTCCATCTTGTTTCCCGAGTGCGGCCGTCGAGTATACTCGCTGAGGTTGTTGAATTGCGCGCGCTTGAATTGCTGCTGATAGGTATAATCGATTGTAGAAAGTCGATTTTTTCAAATGTGCTGCACTTTATATACAAGCTGTTCAACCATCTTCTAGTTTGGTAGTTTGACCACAGATGGCTGTCAATTATTTCAGTAGTGCAAATTGACAGAAACAACAAGTGAAGATAATAATGGCGTCTTGAAAAGGTAAGGATGATGAAATGACACAATTATTAGGCAAAATGGGTTGTAGCTTGTAATGAAGAGGTTTATGATCCATATTCGCGATTCAGACATGTTTAGCAATCATAGACTTTGAAGTAAAGGTTGAAATAATAGAGAAGTAGAGGACGTTGCCAGTAGGCCTAGGTGACGAAAACCAGCTCACACTTACGTAGGCCTATGCTAGGGCAATTGTCACATGTAAATAATAGTCTTGACAGTATAAAAGCAAGACAATCAAAACATGGAGTATAGTGTAATGAAATCTACTTTATTTCAAGGATGAGGAAACATTTTGATAAGTTAAATATTACTATCAAATACAAGTGAGAGAAATTGACTTTTTGCTCAAAATAACCCAGCATTGAAAAGGTTAACCCAGCATTGATAAGGTTAATGGTCATGAATTGGATAAATTTTATTCAGTAGCAGATCTGGTCCTGATTCATTGGGAGGGGGGGGGGGGGGGGGGGGGGGGGGACCGAGGTGTGGGGGGGGGGGGGGGGAGGGTGTGTTTGGAGTGGGGGGCAGGGGGGGGGAAGGGGCGTAGGGCATGGGGCGAGGGGGAGGAATTCGGGGGATGGACGGGGGGGGGGTGAAATGGGAGGGGGGATGTGGGGGGGCAAGGGGGGGGGGGGGGGGATAGGGGGGACCCTCTGTATCGTTACTGATTTATTTAATCCATTGGGGGGGGAGCCGTTTCTTTGGTCAAGTTGAGTGTGGGACGGATTGCACTGATGTATTGGTTTAGGTGGCTTGACGGAGAAATGAATGGAGTCGCATATAAAAATGTATTTTTTAAATTCCCATTTCTGTTCAGGCATTCACAGGAAAGTCTACCATTGTATGTTAGGGGGGTAGATTTGTTATTTGCAAAACAAGAAAATGCCACAGGAAAGCTAAAAAATTTGTTATATATAAGCGGGATTTTTATTTAGATTCAGAATATTTGGAGGGGTGCTTCAGCCACTGAGCACCCACGAAGTCGGCGCCCCTGAATGCACAGTTGGGCTCATCCCCTTGTTCAAAGAAATGAACAAATTATGGTTATTAGTAGGGATGTGCGGGTAGTGGTTTTTGAACTCGGGTCGGGCTCGGGTCGGGTAATTGAAAGTACCCTCGGGCTCGGGTTATTGAAGTACCCTTGGGCTCGGGTCATTGAAGTACCCTCGGGCTCGGGTCGGGCTCGGGTAGTGAATTTTTTTTTATTTGTGAATTCATTAAAAAAAAAAAAAAAAAATCCTACAAAACAGTTTTGCATTGGTTGCAGGTAGCCACTCTGGGCTGTGTTGACACAAAGTACTTCCAAATCGGCGTCTTATGAACTTTTGCTTGAGTAGGCCTACAGGCCTACAGTGAAACCCCGCTATTATCGTTTTCCTGCATCAATCGTTCGTTATTCTCGGAAATAATATCGTAACTATCGTTTTCTAATATTTCCGATACGAAAACCCCAAGAAAAACCGATGCGATCGCGTATTTTTTTCTTCCGGCCGACAAAATCATGCGTTTGTACCAGCCATGTATCTGACGAAATTGCGCGTTTGCACCAGCCATGCATCTGACGAAATCGCGCGTTTGCACCAGCCTTTCGGTCTGACTCCGCCCAACGCTCTGCTGCGCGCAACGATGCGCACTAGATCGGACTTCTAGATGAAATGCAACTTTGTTCTAGGCCTGCCGCCTAGGCATTAGACGATGTTCGCCTACGTACGTAATATTCAACTTGCTTTATGCCGTTATTAGCGTTGAATAACCAGAAGACAAGTAATGACGGTCAGTAGGGCCTATTACTCCAGCGCCGGAAGAGCCAAGGACACAGCATCATAGCATAGCCGCGCCCACGTCGTAGCGATTGGTCCGCTCCGACGTCAGCTGTTCGTTTGGCGTGTGAGCGGGAGGTTTAAAAGGAGCAGATTGGCGTGTTTCTTTATTATTTCTACCCGACCCGACTTTTTCGGGTAGGAATTGACGGCCCGACCCGAGGTCGGGTAATTTTACCTACCCGAAAATTACCCGTTTTTCGGGTACCCGCACATCCCTAGTTATTAGGCCTACACCTGCACGTAATGTTGCCTTAAATTCCTAAAAATCAGTGTGACATAACATATTTTTTATGGATACCTAAAAATGTGTATTATCATTCACACTTATTAGGCCATGCTACATACAAAATACTAAAAAACGCAATACTACTGTAGGCCTAGCTATTTTTGATGATTTCATAACATTTCTTTAGTATCTTTGTAGAATAAAAAAGGTACTTGGTGGCAACCCTGCTATAATTCTTACGTCAAAGCCTATTGATTAATTACAATAGGCTATTTATCAGCATGAAAGTTCAAAATATTTTTTTCAAGTTGCTCTTATGATTCAACATTTATAAACAGTTTCAAAACCAAATTTGAAGCTCTCAATGTAGGGGCTACTTAATAAAAATAACTAAAAAACTAGTTTCAAAAAGACATTTAAATTTCTCATACTCACCGGAGTGCTTTGCCAGCTGTGATTGATTTCCGAGGTAGATGGTGGTCAACGTGGGGCTTAATATTTTTAACATCTATAACTACTTCCTCGTTAGGCCGAGTAGAAGGCTTTCTCTCCGTCGTTGTTGGCGGCTGCGTGGAAGGTTCTTCGCTTGTCGGCGCAGGGGATGAATTGGTCGAACCGAACGTGCTTTGCGTGTGTGCTGTGTGTGTGGTGTGTGCGTGTGTGCTGTGTGTGCTGTGTGTGTGTGTGTGCTGCCGAAAGATGTATCTTCCGTATCGTTGCCATCAGAAGAAGAGTTAACGCCGGGAGACCAAGTAGGCACTGGCTCCGTGAAGTGATCGGTAGGCATCTCAGGAGTAATGGAGGGCTCCACTTCCGTTATGAATACCGGCGTAGCAGAAGGCGTAATCTCAGAGTACACGTTGTATGGTCGGCTTGGTTCCAACATTTCACTGCTCAAAAGGCGAGTTGGGCGAATGGGTATCTATAATAAACAAATTTAAAAGTAAGTTTTTGTTCTTACCAGATTAGTTGTTGGAAACTTTTAAGCATGTTAAGATCAAACTCTTACTCACAACGGTCAATGGCGTAAACCATAGTGTTACATGAAATACATTGTTCCAAACATTAATACATGGGTAGACAACACCACCACTACTATCAGTAGGCCTACAGTCGGAGAGACGCAATATCCCGATTACAGTAAGAACTTTCTTATCCGATCTCCGCTTATCTGATGTACCGTGTTAACCGAGCCGCCAAAAAAAAAAAAAAAGTTTTAAATACGTAAATAAAACATAAAAATAATTACAGACGCCGCGCCGCACTCTTTTAAATGTACTCGCATACATTTGTAGGCATGCCTTACGAGTGAGTGCAAAGAAGATAGATCGGCGATATATCTCGACTTTCGAGCAGTGTGCATCAGTGTCACTGAGCATAATATAGAGTTCAGTGGTCAGTGTGCGTCGGGCGCAACGCCGGTAAGCGTCAGTGTCACTGAGCATATAGAGGTCAGTTTGCGTCGCGCGCCTGCGCGTGCACATACGATCCAACCATCTCACACACAGCTGTTCAAAGATGGTCGTTGTGGAACTAGATGCAATCATGTTTCAACCGATTCACGAAATTCGTAATCACGACGCATTGAATTGTTATTCCTGGGCTTATCTTATTTCTTTCCCAGACTTATCTTGCGTCGAGAGCTTCAGCGCAGGCATAGTAGTGAGAGGTTTTCCCACATGAGAAAGAGAGCTAGGCCTATGTTTGCATTGTAGGCCTAGGCCTACTGCGTCGAGTTTAGGCCTAGACATACGTTTTTATTACGACATGTAGGCCTAATTGTGTACGTGTGTTTGTGAGCTTGATTTACAAGCTATTAAGGGCCGGTATTACAATCAACAAATAAGAAAGTTATTTGTAACAAATAAGCTAACTGTAGCAAATAGCGTTATTTCGGTCTTACAATCGACAAATAGCACTATTCTTAAAAATAGGAGCTGCTTATTTGTCGGATTCTTATTGGGAGGTTGAACTGGCCGATAGCGCGCTATTCGATGAATAAGGGTGTAAAAAATTCATTAAAACTGATTTAAAAATAAAAATGAGATAAAATAAATAAACAAAATGATTTTAACAACCATTTTAATTGATTATCTATCACGAAACTGAAAAATAAATAAATAATGAACAATTATTTATTTATTATTATTATATTTTCAAATTCTTTTTATTGGGAAAATTGTTCATCTTATATTCAGCCTAATAATCGGTTTTAGTTTATTTGGATTAAGGACGCGTCAACCGTTTGGTCATAATGCACCACTAGTGGGGTAGGAACGGGGGGATGGGGGGGAACCCCCCCACTTGTTGGCTTGACCCCCCCAGTGGGGGAGTCAAGCCAGGTATGGGTGTTATTTGCTAACTAATAGCTTGTTGGGTGATTTTTAAGATTTTTACTACAGTCGGGCTTGCAAAAAAGGAAGATTTTTGCTATAACATTTTTTAGAAAGATTCAGTTTAGTGACGTGGTTTGCGAGACTAGACTAGCCATCTGATTTTAGACTAATACTCATTATATAATGTGTGCAGTGTTTTCACTCCCAAGCAGACTGTCGACCGATTTCGGTCAAGTAATCAATCTTCAATGCAATATTAGCTTCAAATGTAACCTTTATTCATAATTAAAATTCACCTGATAACGTGTTTTAGGCCACCTATCAAGGGCACCTGTAAAAAAAATCTCGCCTGGGGTGAAAAACCTCCTGCGGCTGGGGCTTCGCCCAGACCCCGCTTTGCCCACCCACACTCGTAGGCAACTTTAGTGTGACCCCCCCCCCCCCCCCACTAAAAAATAGTTCCTATGCCACTGACCATTCACCCTAGGGGATATGGGGAGGAGGGGCCATGCTGGTCAGAACCAGCCACGGTTAAGGGAGGAAGGGGGGTTTCTGACGTCGCGGTCGTCATCGTCTTTGTCATCGTTGTCGGGGAGATCGTCAAGGAAGGGGAGGTTGTCCCCGACGACGATTTCCAGAGCTCGCCTCTAGCTTCAGGTAGTAATATACTGACTGCCCTCTTACTTGCTGATGTTTGCGAGGTAGACTCTTTCTCTTGAATCGCCTTGTACGATTTGCAGAGCCATGCACTGGGCCAATTCTACCCATAGACGGTCATTAATTAATTAATAATTCGCTCTTTTTGTCAGTATACATTGTTGAATTGATTTAATTATGCATATTTTCCTCGTATATAGATTAAAGAGTAAACTTCGTGGCCTTATTTTAAATAAAGTCTTATCACACCAAAGCCAAATACTTTGGAATGTGCTAGATGTAAAAAAATTACTTAACAATTTAATTTTAGTAGTAATAAGAACCAACGCCCGTGGTAAACATATTATGTAATCAACGATCTGTAAATATGAGCTTCAATTTGAGGCTCGCCTTGGGTGTAGGCTTACAGATGTAAAGAGCAAAATGTTGAGGGAAAGTCTTTTTTTCGAGTAAATTACAAGGAAAAGTTATAAAAATTGACATTCGTCATTGATAATAAGTGAACACAATAATGATGGGATGAGTAAAAAAAAGTAAAAAAGTTTTCACAGACGGGACTCGAACCGGCGACCTCTCGCGTGCAAAACTAGCACGCTAACCACTCGGCTAGCAGCGTTGGCAGGGGGCGTCCGGTCTAGAGCGATACTCATTCAGCCCGGTAGATATGCACGCTGACTAGAGTCGAGTGTAAAAGCTTCACGATGACAATTAGGACACTTTCAATGCTTTTAAAACCTTCTGCCAATATTTCTTGAATGTAATTCACAGCTGTATACAGCATTTGTTTGCAATTACTGCTTATTTTGGTATTAAACACATTCTCGAGGTGGTAGTTCTCGCGACGCGTGGACTATCCACTCGATCAGAATGTTCCAAATAGCTATTGGGAGGATTAACTTCCTTTGCAATACGCGAACTAGGTAGTTATTGGACGGATAGCTTTTCCGACATATAACTATTTGTTACAGTTAACGTTTTTTTATTTGTTGATTGTAATACCGGCCCTAAATCATTTAGTAAACCCTGTATGAAGTGTATCGTGTGTATTTTATGTTCCTTTATCCATTTTACAAGTGTCATATATCATTTTACCACATCAGGCTATGCTACGAGAGCAAATAAACAAATGAACCGCGCCATACGAGTTTTTCGCAAATCCGAGGTGCCCCCGGTCTCATCCAACTCGGATAAGAGAGTTCTTACTGTATAAGGTTCGTACAATTAAAAATTTAAACGATTGTGGCAGTCAAAACATTTTAAAATTTTCTTGGAGAAATTAAAAAATTAATATAATTAAAAATATATTTAAAAAAGGAATAAAATATGCATGACTTATATGCATTTAACAATTTTAATTATATTTTACTTTTTTGTTAAGCACATGAATTACAAAACTTTTTTTAAAATTGCACAATAATAATAGTAATAGTATAAAAATAAATAAATTAAGAAAAAAAAAAATAGTAGGCACCCCTGCCTCCAGCCCGCTCCGGCAAAAGGAGTGCTCAGCCGACGTGCTTATTCTTTCCGGGTTGTTAACCCATGGAACGACCTGCCGTCCGCCCTCAAAGACTGCCTAGTGAGACATTTCCCTTCCCTGTGCAGGGAGTTATGGGAGAACCAACTACATGTGCCAAATTAGTTAGTTTCACGTGCTTCAGCAAGGCTCTTTGCGGCACGAGATTTCCACAGATTTTGAGTGTTTTAGCAAGATATTTGCTAGCGTCGACGCCGTTTCTTGTTGTAAAATGTAACAAACAAGAATAAACAATAAATAAATAAATAAAAATATTTTGATATAATTTTAACGATTTATCCCACCACTACCATAGTCGTACTTACCAACATCGGGGTGGAGATGATGGTACCATACAGCAGTGGGCTGGTGGGCAGTCTATACAAGGCAGTGGATGTTATCTCGGAGCCTGACAGGCCACTCTCGGAATCCTCCCCGTGGTGGTGGCGATGCGGGTGGACAGCAGTCGCCTCGGGAAACACTGGCGAGACCATAGTCGGCACTATTCGCTGCTCGGGGACCGATTCAGTGACCTCTTCTTCATTGTCCAAGTCCCCTTCTTCTCCCTCCTCATATTCTTCATAATCTTCATAGTTCCCAGACCCAGTCTTGAAATGTAAAATATGTACATATTTACAATTAATTTAATATTTGAGAGATCCATACACAATACTTGGCTACTGAAACAATTCAAAGAAACAATCTTCCTAATACTGGAAGGCCTAATGAGTTTTCATTTAAGAATGATGATATTATTGCTGCTCCGAGTAGAGCTGTTTGCCCTAGTTAGACTTTGACATGTATTTTGTTTTGTGGTGTTCCAAGATTGCAGGAAATTAATACGCGTTTTCAAGCAAAGGGGTTGCTACCTGGTGGCGAAAAATGCAACTGTCCGATCAGTGATAGTCGGAGGAGCGCGCTATGTGCTTACCTGAAGAACACATGTCATTCCGTGTTTGTCACTTATAAATATGTACAATCACAGGTACATTGTCGTTGCTCTCCCAAAATGTTGTTAATTGATGATAATCAAAAGTATGGGGGTGCACCAAAATGATAAAATCGATCTCCAATATGCGGGATTCGAGACCATGCCCACCAGAATAATATTACTATATTCAGACCTGTGCCCCATGCACCCATGAGACACCGAGGATGGCATTTGTATCTATATTACAATTCTCTAATTGTAATATCCTAATAAATCATTGGTATTTATAGGCTATATACAAAATATAGGCTAACAGGGTAGGGGCCTACGATAAATACTAAATCAAATTCAAACCGTCAAGAATGTTAACAACTCATAGTAAACACACGCATACAGTATCGCTCGCTTCTTATGGCACTTTTAATTGAGATATACTCCTTTAGTTTTATTATGATAATTTAATATAAATAAAGTCATAATAATAATAATAACAATAATAACAAAACAATAACAAAACTAATAATAATTGTATTAGGGCTTATGCACAAGTCCCAACTCCTTTTCTACCTTATAATTAATGTAGGCCTACATATACTGTTTACCGTCATTGTTCATTTATTACATAATATTATACATAATATCATAATAAATATGATAATATAAATTACAATAGAATAAGTATAATGATATGACCTGCAAGATTTTAAAGCTGTCTGCAGAATGACGCGTCGAGCCATTATTGACATACAAAACAATAATAAAAATAGGCCATCAGCTATTCAATAGGGCTACTTTTAATAAAATGTATATTTAAAAAAAAACAGTAGTCCTAAGTGTATAGTAGTTAAATTTATATATAGACCTACTCCGATTGCGTTTACATTGTAAAACGATGTAGAAAACGTGCAAAACAAGTGTAGGGCTAGAATTTGCTAGAAGCTCTTTTGATTTTTAGATATATCAAGTAAATTATTGAAATTATTAGTATGGGTGGGCAACATTTTCTTGGCAAAATATCATCGATCTTCATCATTCAACATTATTTGATACACTTGTTTCTGTATGTAATAGTTTAACAGTGTGGTTTGTTTTTTTCGAGCTAATATCATCAAAAATTCTCAATTATTTGTTGTATTTTAAAATGCCATTAAATTCCCGTTTTTAATAAAGCCGATCCCCAAAACTTACGAATTTTACTAATAAAATACGCGGACGATATGACAGTCATAATCAACAATGTTTTTGCAAATGATCAGAAATGTAACAAAAATCAAGTTGAACCTAACTGAATATACAGCGCCCGCCGTAAGCAGCTCGCCTCTATCACCGATCGGTCCGACATGTTGCGTTTTAGTGCTGCCATCTATCTTTGCTTGGAAACGCGTATAGTTGTATCAACATTAATTTGGTGCATTATCTTACTTACTTATAGTCATAACAAAACAAACAACTAGATTCAATTTCAATTAGGTTTGAATGACCTTCAAAATGGTAGAAAAACTAAACATCCTTTCATGCAATCTGCCTGATTTTGAAGCACTGGAAGTACTTTGACAGCTGAATTATTAGGTCATATTATTGTCGTTGCCGTTTAAATTAAAGTGGGATTTTGGATGCCTGCACCTGAACTACTTTTAAGGATCATGTTATGCCAAAATAAAAGTTGAAAAGATTTCTAGGATGCAGGGAGCTCATAAGTCATAAGCCTATCCAATGACAGCTGAATCTAAAACTTTTTGTACATGTCAGTCTGTGTGGTATTTTTTTTTGTTGCAAGAATGGTATTTCCGCAAGCTCTCGTTGTCGTTGGCCCATTAAATTTTAACAATGTTGCCAACTGTTTAAGCGATTGTTGATGTTACAAATGATTTTATTTATTGGTTTTAATTCAAATGAATGTGTATAGCCTAATAAAGTAAATTTTAAAATAATTATTTTTCATCAATCATCAATCATCATTCATCAATCATCATGTATATTGTATATTATGTTGTTTATTACTTAGATAAGAAGAAGGCTTTCAATTAAGCCACCAATTTTTTCTATGTGGTCCACATGCATAATGGCCCACCAAGAAGTGTCAAAAGGTCGTTCGAACTCGAGTGTATTCTTTAGTAGGACTATATTGACATCAAAAGATTTCATGGATTCTTGGAAAACATGTGCCTTTGAGAGGTGAAAGACAAATCTAATGACTCAAGTCAATGAGAAATAAAAAACTGGTTTGATAATGGTTTACTGGTAGCCCAACCTGAAGTCATCCCTTAGAGCTGAAATGTGTTTTTGCTTCCAGTGCAAACATGTTCTTTATTGACGGTTCCTTTAATTCAGTCAATATCCCCGCTTGAGTAACCTATTAACCATGTAATTTATTCATTAGCTACCTTGTTGAATTAAGTAACTCGCCATACTTGTTATTTTTAATGGATATAATTTCACTAATCGATAACCAAAATTCATTATCGATTATCAAAATATCAAATAATTGGTCAATAGTGGCACAAACCAAACTCCAAAGACTGAAATTATCTTGTTGTGTCATGCAATGGCTGGGCTGATGGTGTCACACTCGAGATTTATGTTTGGAAATGAGCCATCAGTCGATAACGGAAGAAAAACACATGACATCAAAGACAGCAAGGCAGCAAACGGAACGCGATTGTATTGTTTTGACTTACACTCGTCTCACTTGGTTCCACTTATAGGTCAGAATAGGCTTTGTTGGTGATATCAATATTACCGATAAAATCGATTCGATAATGACATTACCATTTTGATAATCGATAATGCAAGAAGTATTGATGTGCATCCCTACTCTATAGTATATTATATAAATTATTATTATTATTATTACTATTATTATTATTATTGTAATAATTTCTGACTCAATGGCGGCAATATAGGCATTTGCGAGCAAGGATGAGGTGGACAGCGAGGTCAAGGAATGTAAGTTACACATTCTGAGAATGAATAATGAGGGAAAAGAAGTTATACTGTAGTGGATACCTGCACATTGCAATCTGCATGGTAAAAATAATAATAATAATAATAATAATAATAATAATAATAATGATAGGTAAATAATACTAATAATAATAATAAATGATGAAAAGATATATAAACATTCTCAGAAAATGCAATATTTAAAAGTCCCCTTTTTGTATTTGGCAAGTCTGTGCATTTTTTGTTTTGAGGGGACCTTATTTATGACAGAAATACAATACTAGTGAGTTCTGGATAAAATTTATACTGGGAGTCATTATTCTAATTTTGGCGTTTGGCCACCATCTTGAAAAATGTCTGCCGCCATACAACATAAGAACAAAAGCATGATAATATCTACCAACTTATTTGTGAATTTTAGAGTTTAATGCACCATTCAATACTCAATAATAGGTATTGAATTCCTTTCTTTTTTATAAATGATTTTTAAGTGTGAATGACATTCATTTATATATAGGCCTAGGTATTATTAATTATTAATAATAATTTAAACAAAGAAATGGGAATGGTTATCTCACAGAAACACACCCATCAAGGTTGAATGATATGCTAGGTATCATTGATGTTTCAAAATTACCGTAGGTAGGAGTATTTTACAAGCACTAAGACCTCTGCAATTCATGGTCGACCTCACCTCTCTTCTCTCTCTCTGGCTAGCCGAGGAGCGAGTCTCGATGTGCCACCCAACCACTGGCTGGCCCAGCACCTCGGCAATAGTTCCATCGCGTGCCTGCTGCTTGAGCCGAGTGGCAAATGCCGAGTGTGGTTTCACCAGCTTACCAGCACACCCCACTTGCCACTTGATGACGCTCGACTGTTTGTTGGAGAGCTTCCTGATGTTGCCGGGGCCAGCCATGATGACAGCATCACCCAGTAACACGTCCTCGTTGGAACTCTGAGGTACAAGTTGAAATAAGCTCTGGAACACGACGAAATGCATTTAAAACTAGGCCTATACATATTGAATTAGGGTGACCATAATTCTAAAAGCAAAAACCGGGACACATTTACTTTTGTTTTGTATGGACTTGTGTGGGGCAAAGCCCCAATTTTACACTCAAGATAGCCTGTAGTGAGATCTGAGATGGGTTGGGGGCTGGCCTATGCCTTGACAGTGCGGCACAAGTAGAAGAGTCAGGTTCCAGGAAATGATAAGTAGGCGCAATGACTGACGCCGACAAGACACTCGACCCTTGATTGTTTCAACCCGCTCGCGGCTCGCCGGCAGCCCCCCACCTACCCCTACCCCTTCCCCCTCAAGCCGAGACCAGTTCACTGCAGCAACAAAGTGGTAGCCCAGAGAGAGTAGTATTAGTATTCATATTTATTATTATTTTGTATTAACTTTTCTTTTTAATTATCTAAAATAATTTTTTCAAATTATATTGTGTATTAATATATATATAAATGGAAAATACGAATTAATGTGATGAATTCTTAAAACCGGGACATTTTGCCGTCTCGAGAACTATTTTTGGGACACCGGGACAGGCTGCAAAAAACCGGGACGTCTGGTCAACCTATATTGAAATGGTAATCAATTACATTTGAAGGTTGTTGACTTGTTAAGTTTTAAAAATATGAAGTGTATAATTTCTTTTTTTTAAAGAGAAAAACCATAGGCTTTTAACTTTTTGGATGAGCGTAGTGAGCGAAGCGAAGATTCCATTTCACTACACTGGAGAAAAAAATCCGTAATTTTTTTTTTTTGTATTTTTGTATTTTTGTGTGTTTGTTTCCGGCTAAACCAATACTCCAATTGAGATGAAATTTTCTGGAGGCCTTCGAAATCTCTAAACTTAGAACTGCCACGTTTTTGAGCGCAATTGAAACATTATTTCTCATGAAAATCGCAGTTTTACGTTTTTTTTCTCGATTTTTTTAATTTCTTCAGCTTATAACACCTACATGCTTTACCCGATTGTAATTATCTTTATACAGAACCTTAATTTTTGAATTGATATATTCGTGTGAAATTTGAGCGGAATCGAAAAATTATTTCTCATGATAATCGCAATTTTTCAATTTTTTTCGATTTTTAAAATTTCTTTGACTTATAACACAGACATTCTTTATCCGATTGTAATGATTTTTTCACAGAACCTTAATTTGAAGAATTAATATATTCGTGAGAAATTTGAGGGTAATCGAAAAATTATTTCTCATGAAAATCGCAATTTTACGCTTTTTATGTTTAAAAAAAAATACGCTCATCCAACAACGCGCCTGAAAAAGCGTTTGCGAAGCTTCCTAGTAATACAAAATTCAAGGGACCTTGTCTGAATTAAACATCAATTTTAACTAATAATAAGGGTTTACCAATTCAAATTGGTTTATTAATTTTCGTCGCTTGGAAATGAATCGAGTAAAGTTTCCAAATTATCATAGAAACTGTTGTTTACCATTATTTCAGTAACTGCATAATTTATTTGTTTTTATTAGACGAGTGAGCGCAGCGAAACGAAATCTTTACTCTTTAGACGAGTGAGCGTAGCGAACGCAAGTCTTTCCTAACGCTATACTCAATCGGGCCTTGGCCGTGAGCATTGTCTGTTAAATGTCTTGTCTGTCTGTTTGTCCGGGCTCATACGGCCGAACGGCCAAATAGATTGAGCTGAAATTTTAAACAGACATCCGTGAAGAGGTAACTTAAACCTGCTAACAAAATGAGCGCAATCTGTTGCAATTTAAACCTGCAAGAAATAAAAAACTGAAAAATACATTGAAATGTATAGGAATTATTTTAACGACAATGGTTTTCATTTTGAAATAATATTTTTTGTTTATTTTTTACCTGGCTGTGAAATGCCGTGTCCAAGGTTAATCGAATGTTGGACGTCAAGGTTAGGGTGTCCATTCGTCCCGTTAAAAACGGGACAGTCCCGTTTTTTAGGGACCTGTCCCGGTGTCCCGACAACTGTTCACGGGACGCTGTTTTGTCCCGTTTTTGTAAATATACCGATTTCACGTGTAGCTCGTGGCTCGTCTGCTGTAAATTTACGGACTACGCGTATTCTGTATACACTTTTCTGCTGGCCTTGACTTTGCACGAATGAATGCGTCATCAGCAGGCGGAGTGTAGAGGGGGGGGGGGTGGAGTTGGTTGACGGCATCAGTTACACGAATTGTCCCGAGCCCCAACGAAGTTTTTGTCGTTTTGCAGCCGAGCAACATGATAAAACATAACTGTGAGTATCACAATAAATATTTAATTTGATAATTCACCCAAAACCAACCTTCCTTGGGTCCTTGCTTGCTCAGATCGTTGTAAATGCTGTCGTGAGGAAAAAATATCAAAAAAATTTAGAGTGCTTGCAAGCCTACTTCGCCTGCTTATTTGTAGAACTGATTGTATTCAAACAGATGGAATATATAGTTCGCAATTCGATATTTAATTATTATTAGCAGCAATTAAATGGTGGGGAAGCTAATTTTGATTTGAAAACATATTTTTACTTCATAGCCTCACTTTTACGAGATAGTTTTTTTCGTCTCGTACGCGTGAGTGTGTAAAATGCCGCCGCCTAAACGTGTGTTTTCAATGACGATGTTAAGAAGGACTTTCCTTATCTTGTTAGACAAGAGACTGATAATGACAAAGTGTTTTGTACGATCTACAAAGCAACATTTTCTATAGTTATTATCCATTAAGGTAATCCCCCGAGTTGCCATTTTTCAGTTAAAACATGACAAAATAATTGTAGTATGGTGAAAATTTTTTTTCGCCTTAAAGGCCTCCGGCGGCTGGGGCTTCGCCCCAGACCCCAGCTACAGCCGCCAGAAGTTTGTCCCGCTTTTTTGGTTTCAAAATCTAGACACCCTAGTCAAGGTACCCCCAAATTCCGCTCGTAGATTGAGTAAACCTTGCAATATTTTCACGTATTTCGTACTGGCTATGTTTTCCATAGTATTGTCACAGATGATGGACTACACTGCGTTATATACATTTCAAAACATGTTAAATAATTTTAAAAAAAAAAAATCCAGTAATTACAAAATCTTTCCCGACTATTGAACCCACGTCTCTCACATTTCGGCTATAAGGGCGCTTTAGCCAACTCGACTAGGGAAACGCCAAAGTCGTTGTTAGACGAGTGAGAAAGTCATGTGTTGAGTACGCGGGAACATTTGCATTTAAGTTTGATTATAATACTCGTATAAATAATATGGTATTTAAGTTTAGGTCATAGTTTGGGCCATAATGCTCCACTGTAGCCTATGATAGGCTAGGGAGGCCTAAGGTAGGGGGAAGAAAAGTAGTGTTACCGGGTACTCAACACATGGCTTACTCACTCGTCTAACAACGACTTTGGCGTTTCCCTAGTTATAACGCTACTAGATCGGGCCTTGTCGTGATTAATTCTGTCTGTCTGTTTGTCCGGGGTTGGGGCTAAACAGCCCCAACCAGGTAACTTAGAACTGCTAACAAAATGAGCAAACTCCATTTCGATTTAAACCTACAAGAAATAATAAACAGAAAAATAGGCTTACCATGTTTAGGAATTCTTTTAACGACAATGGTTTTGCTTTGGAAAAAATCACTGCATCCTATGCTAATCGGTTGCAATGGAGGCAGTGGAAAAAATGTTTGTAATGCAGTATGCAGTGATCAAGATGCAAACATCAGCTCGTAAGCATGGAAGATTTTAACTCCCCGTAACTGGAGGCGAGCTCTGGCAGTCGTTTTGGGGACCTTTCCTCCTTACCTTGACCACCACCTTAACGACGAGAACCAAGACAACACGATGATGATAACAACCGATGATGACCATCACATGATAACCCCCCTTTCCTCCCCCTACCTGTGGTTGGTTCTGACCAGCATTGGACTTTCCTCCCACATCCCCTAAGCTAGAGTGGTGCATTAGGACCTAACGGTTAGCCTTAGATAGGGGGAGGAAGGGGAATGTTACCGGGTACTCAACACATGGCTCACTCACTAGTCTAACAACGACTTTGGCGTTTCCCTAGTTAACCACCTATTTTGTTCAGTTATAAAAACTGATTTACGAAGGAGCACACAAAAAAAATTAACACTAGATAAGCAAATTTTGAAATAACCATAACCAACAACAATGTATCTTAATAAGACAATTTCATACATAGTATTTAAAAATGTGAAATAAAATGAAATAAAACAAATCAAATCAAAACTAAGGAAAAAACAAAAACAAAAATGATTTATTAGCCGATCCCACTGAAATGAATATGTTGGGTTTGCCACAATAATAAAGTGTGCTCTGGTATCAACTAGGGAGGACACAAGGGTGTAAAATATGGATTGCCATTGGTTCCAGCACACACACACACATTACTACAGCAAGTTAGTCAGCAATGAAACCAATGAGATTGAACTAAAGGACCAACACAGACACAGGTTGTTCATACGACATCAACAAACTGAAACATTGTACATTTATGTGAATAAAATAGTCAGGTCCATGAAAAATACTAGAGATGTGCGAATGTACAAAATTTAAACTCGAACTTAAAAGGTTCAACTTCGGTTCGGTTCAAAATTTTTGTGTGAAGTTTGATTTTCAAAATGAAGTTTTAGTTCCAAGTTAAAATAGTGGCTTTGCACAACCCTAGAAAATACCCAACCCTGCTTATAATTCCCATGCGTTACGGTTTGTTATTAAGATGTAACAAACGGGAACTTGTTGTATCCTATAGTAATCAATGATAACACCATGTAACACGTAGCCACTCGTATTCAGTCGTAACCGTTACAAAGCGTAAAGGTTGGTTTTCAATGGGAATCGTAACCACACGTATTCAGTCGTAACTGTAACAAGGCGTAACGGGTGGTTTTCAACGGGAAACATAATGAACCGTAACCATACGTATTCAGTCGTAACCGTAACAAGGCGTAACGGGTGGTTGGTAACAAGGCTTTAACATTTCATTAGTGGGATATACATTTGAAATGTTGGATAGTTTTTTATTACTAATGAATGATGATTATAAATAATAATATCATATATGTATAGGCCTACACATCAATCCAAAATGTCCAATTCAGCCTACTAGGAAAACACCAAAGTCGTTGTTAGACGAGTGAGTGAGCCATGTGTTGAGTACCCGGTATCATTCCCTTTTCTCCCCCTATACCCAAGACTGGATCTAGACAGCGTTAGTCTTTCTGCTCTAGCCTATCATAGCCTAGGCTAGAGTGGCGCATTTTGGCCTTACAGTTGACGCGCTCTTATAACAAATAAACTCGAAACCCCATCATTTATACCTATATTTCTATCAACTTGTATGCAGATGTTCCCGCGTATTCAACACATGACTCGCTCACTCGTCAAACAACGACTTTGGCATTTTCCTGGTCTAGTTGGATAAGGCTCGCCCTTATACCCAGAATGTGGGAGACCTGAGTTCAATCCCCTGGCTGGGAAAGATTTTGTAATTTCTGGAATCTGGATTATTTTAAAAAAAATTATAAAACATTTTTCAAATGCATATAACCAAGTGTAGACAGGGGTGGACAAATCCAATATAAAGTTAGGGGCCAGGAAAAATAAGTAGGCAGTAGTATCACGGTACATCCGGGGTCGCGATTTAAAGCGAATTTGTATCAATAATAACTTGTGGAAGGAAGTAGCTAGCCAATGTCGCATTGCAAGGTGCTTTTTTTTTTAAATTGCATTTTTTCTTGAAAAGTGTATTTTTTGCTTCTTGATGATTTAGGGGCTGGCATGAAATTTTTACTCGCCCGGACGAGCAGGCGACCAATAATTTTCCACCCCTGGTCTATCATCTATGACAAATGACAATACTATGGAAAACATAGCCAGCACGAAATACGTGTAAAGATTGCAAGGTATACTCAATCTCCGAGTGGAATTTGGGGGTACTTTGAGCATGCAAGATTCGATACACCTTGGTCACTGAATGCAATTTTCAAAGCCTGACAAATAGTAAACATTTTTTTTTCCAAAAACAAAACCATTGTCGTTAAAATAATTCCTACACGTTTGCAGCTTATTTTTAAATTTATTATTTTTTTGTAGGTTTAAATTGCAATGGATCTAGCTGATTTTGTTAGTAGTTCTCAGTTAACTTGTACCAGAGGTCTGTTGAAAGTTTCAGCGCAATCTGTTCAGCTATTCGGCTGATTTTTATAGTACACACAGAGTCACAGAATAAGCGCTGTTTATCTTGAACTGTAATCCTCATTCGCTTCACTCATAATAATATAGGTCCATATACCATAATATAGGTTTAAGCCCATAACAACCAATTTAAGCTTCAGTTAAAATTAGGTATATTTTCAAGAAACTCACATAAGGAAGCGCTAGAAACCCTGAAAGGTTTTTTATGGCCGCAACTCGTTGTTTGGGTTTAAGATGTTCATATTTAACATCCATCACAATTTTCAGGAAAGTGGAATCCTCTCCAGGTGCACAAATTACCTGCAATAACAAACAAGAAGGCTTTAGAGTTAGACATTGGTTAAACAAATATGGTTGGTCCCTTTTGATTTTAATTATAAATAATATTTTTTTAAATTCATTGTCTACAACAAGATGGTAGGCCTACAATATTTTACACTTGTTTCACTTAACATTCGGGTTATGGTCTATTGATCTACCAACACCACAAAAGCCCTGGCCAAAACGGACAAGTCCAAGTTGTCTGAATACAGGCGATGAGCGCATACGCGCGTGCCGCGAGTGATCGGCGGAGAAAAATGAAGGTGCGGGGCGGCCAGGTCATATCGCTCCCGCCGTAAGCCGTAAGCTTATTGGGGCGATGTGTTCCACACGGCTGCCGACAAGAACTGAGCCCTACGACGCCTGAATCTACGAAACTCCCCTAAAACAGATAATGAACTTGGCCCGGACGCGCGCGCACGTAATGGCGCGGGCCACAGTGGTCTTGGTAGATTTATAGTAGCATGTTTTAAGTGTACAAAAGAAATGCAAGTAAATTGAAATTGAGGTACCAGTAGTATAAAGACTACATGTTGTAAGTCAATGACTGGGACACAATCTTATGTCTTCCAGGTGGTAGGTTTGGTCTGATGGGTTTATTCCCGATTCCAATGCAGTAGGGCTCATGTTTGATTCCTTTTTAGAACGTAGTTTTCCAAACTAAAATTTGACAATAACCAAATACATAAAACTAAATAATAATTAAATAAATAAATTTGTATTTAGAATCAACTCACTCAGTCACATAACCAATTTTCAGAGGGGGACATTATTATTTAAAGCAGAGGCCATCGACACCATCGACGAGTGAACAATAACCAACTAGAGCCCGGCATATTTAAATAGGAAACACTGATCAATCAAGCTGGACACTATTCCACCCGCAGACAGCGCCAGATTCAACATGGCTAATTGGAAACAACTTTAGAATTTATTATGTGCCTCGTTGCTAGAATGCTGCTAGTTACAAATTTTGCACTTTTGCATATTACGTCATTGCGTAAGCTAACAAACACGAATGATGAAAGTGAGGAATAAAGCGACGCTCCTTGAACCATAGTGGTAAATGGTGTCATTGTGTGTTGGTTCACTAGCACCACCATAAATACTGTCTTTGAACAGAGATAGGTTAAATATAATACTGTCTTTTTGTATCATTTGTTCTTTGTAGTAAAATCAAGTACCTGTGTTTGTGTGAGAGTGTGAATGTGCGAGTGAGTGTAAGTGCGAGTGAGAGCATGAGTGAGTGTTACAGTGATTGTGAGTCTGAGTGTGTGTGTGTGTGCTATGTGCATAACTATTTAGTATTTGAACCTGTTACTTGAGTGATTGGCTTTCCCAAGAACTTGCCATTTGAATGAAACGAAGTTACAGTGTTTTCTTATAACTGACTTTAAAGAATTGTACAAAGCTACTGCTTAATCACTAAAACTTCAAAACCAAATTTGTAGGTAACATTAGTATGGCCGGAGTAATATATTTCAGTAGGATTCGTTTCTGAAGAGAAGGTTTAGATTTGATTTGACCTACCATGTGCTTTACACTATTGAGTGGCTTAGCTGCCGAGGCCTTGTGCTCTTCAGTGACTAGAACATCAATGGAGAAGACATCTTTAGCCCAGTCTTGAGACTGTGGTCCGACAGCTCTCACAGTGATGTAGTTCTCTCCGTGATCTCGGGAGTTTGGGACTCCCTCGAAGAATCCCGTTGCCTTGTGGAACAACAACCAGGAAGGGAGGGGACCACCCCCCTTGCCACTAGCCTGAAACAACATAAACTTGAATAACAGCTGGTTGTGGGCAAAAATTAAAGATAATTTTGAAAAAGACAATTTTTTATCAGACTGATTTATTTTTTTCCAAATTTTAACTAATTAGATAGTACAAATTTATGTTAAAATTAAACCAAGCTCATATTAAACAAAATTTTCATATGGGTTAGATATTTAAATATCAAGGCTTTCATTTACATATCTAGTGGCATACGCAGGAATATATTCCGGGGGGCTGCCAAGAGAGGAGGGATGCCCCCCACAATAGCGCCGCAGGCAATTAAAAAAACATATTTTTAAAGTGGCTTTTATGTGTATTAGAAGAAGTTAGGCTAAGGTGCTTTGCTGAAAAGAAAAAGAACAGAGAAATTAATCAATGTACTATTTAGTATTTTACGTAAACCTAGATGATTTACACTTGCAGACTATAATTAAAGCTGTTTTTTTTTACTCACTGTGCATATCGACCGGAATCGAAGGAAACAATCTTGAATGAGGTTTTCTTTTCTGTGTCTGTTCTACTAATATTCTTATGTTATACTCTGATCTTGACGAATTTTTCAAGGAACCATGGAATTTTTTTAAAAGTAGAACTGACAAGTTTAAAAATTTGATAGTAAAATATTTTCTCATTAAATTTTACTTAAAAGATTTTTCCGACAAAGCAGAAAATGTATTTGCACTCTACCAGTTACTGGCTACTCTGTGTCCCAGGGAGCTTGCTATATTTATAGTCCTAGAGCTAGACCCATAGTGCTTTTTAGTTTTTAGTATTATTGGAGCAACACTTCTCATGAACATAACACTTTTACGTCTTTTAGGTCATAAACTTAGTAGCAAAACAAAACAATTTTCACTAAAAACACTTCTTGCAATTTCTTCTTATGGCTGATTAGTCCAAACATTAATTCTAGTTAACAGTTGGTACAAAGAAACAAAGTTAACAAGCTTAGGATAAGATGTACCAAATACCCCTTATCCATTGTCCATCCATGATTGCAAGAAGTGTCCGTGAAGTGGCCTAAGTTTGTAAAGCGGTAATTACAATTGTTTTTTTTTTAAAAATTAATCTGTGGTCTATGACCTTTTGCATTTCTCATCTACTTCAATGTGGGGTGAATAGGAACAGTTTCGTAAGTTAACTTCTTGTTATTTCAACATGAATCATAGTAAACCAATGAGATATTTTTTAAATTATGGCTATGTGGATCCTTTAAATAATATAACCAACCATTAACAGAGTATATTAATATTTATATTTTATTTTTATTTTTATATTGTGCGTTCCTATTCACCTCCATGTGGGGTCAATAGGAACAGGGATATAAATATGCCTGAAAATGAAAATACATATAGATATGCTAGCTGTTCCTATTAACCCTAGCCAGGGGTCAATAGGAACACAAATTACATTTAAAAAAAATATATGTTGATAATGGAGTCCTACGTTTATAAGATATTATGTAACTCTTGCCAGATAAAGAGAAATGACAAAGTTTATCAGCTCTCTTAAATGTGCCAATGCTTTTCATAACATGGCTGATTTTCTATTATAAAGGCTGCGGTTGTCAAGTTTAGTCTATTTTTAGAGGGAACTGCAAAATGTAGTGTACCAACTACAGAAAACCTTATGTGAGCCGTTTAAAAAGAGCGGCAATTACGAATTTAGTATTATTTAGAGGAAGTTTTGTTCCCATTCACCCATGTTACCGGTACCTCTTGGACAATGGAAAACATCTAGACTCTTGACCACACAGTCAGACAAAGGACAAAAAATTTGTTTAAACTTAGCCTACTACACTCTGGTCTAATCCTTCATTCCAATTCTATTAGGAAAACACCAAGTCGTTAGAAGAGTGAGTGAGCCGTGTTGAGTACCTACCTGGTATCAATCCCTTTTCCCCCCCTATACCTATAACTGGATCTAGACAGCGTTGGTCTTTCCTTCCTAGCCTATCATAGGCTAGAGTGGCACATTATGGTCTTACAGTTGATGTACTCTTATAACAAATAAACTCAAAACCCTAACATTAATACCTATCAATCAACTTGTATGCAGATGTTGCCGCATATTCAACACATCACATCCACATCGCTCACTCTTTCTAACAACGAACTTTGGCATGTTTGTGTTTGGTGGAGGTGCCGAGCTCCAAGGTGGAGCAGATGTCATTATTTTACAACCTCTCCTACAATATGATCTTAATAGCGCCTCATGTCAGGTCACTCCTTCATAAATTATAATACCTAACAAGACAAACATTATTATGTTGCTCTCAACGCTTTCACATACTAATTTGGCAAACTTTTTCATTTATGACATTACGTAACCCCAAGGACCTCAGCGAGGTCGACTGGATGGAGCGGAGAGAACAATATGTTGATGATTTAAATTACACATACCTACAATTTAACTGCTCTTGGTAACTGTTCTATGACAAACTCGGGTTTTCACAAAGTGGCATTTTCGTTTTATGGCAACAAATTAAAAAATAATTTTAATTTTTTACTATTTTGTAGGAGTTATGAAAAACAAAATATGTAACACAATGAACACTAAAAATTGTAGTGTACGTTCTAGCTTATTTATTGAAGATAGTTTACTTTACCTCATAGTGGTCAATGTCTCCTGAGAATGCGTCTTGAGCGATCGTCAGACGGAAGAGTTTGCCCACATAGGCCGTAGAGTCGGGCACGCCCCATCGTCTCTGCACGGGCAGAGGAGCGGATGTGATCGCCGGTGTCGGTAGCTCCCCCACCTCTTCGCCTGGCACAGAGTCGAAGCCAAAGTCTTCTTCAGGGTGATGGGCCCACGCGACGGCCAGAAGGCAGGCGCCCAGGAGCACACAGCGCATCGCAGGCATTACTCCATCGCTACACCTGTGCAAACAAACAGCACGACGTCAACACAATTGCACTGTGGATGACGCCCAGAAGCACACCACAACCCAAATTACACAATTTTTTAAAGTGCCGTAACACAAAATAAGCCGTGCTATTTGTTGTGACTGTTGTCATTCATGATATGAATCGAACAGAGGACTGCAATGTTGCTGTAATCACTGAAAGAACACATGGAAAATCCAATCACTTCTATCTCCCTTCAGTTGGGTAGTATCATTGATCAATGGTAGTATGATTATATAAGGTTTCTAGGCGTAAACCTGCTTTGAGGACATTATTATTGAATGATAGCAACTGTCATAAAAGTGACAACAGTCACAACAAATAGCAATTTAAAGAAGGTTTGTCTTGTGTCTCGACTCTCGATAACTCAATTGGTGGAGCTATGGAGCGTTAAGCCAGAGGTTCTGGGTTCAATCCCCAGTCGGGGCATACTTTTATGACAATTGCTATCAATTTGTTATTATTATTATTATTATTATTATTATTATTATTATTATTATTATTATTTTGGTTTTTATTGTTCAAACAATCTCAGGTACATTTGCGTCCTGGTATACATTATTATTATTATTATTATTATTATTATTATTATTATTATTATTATTATTATTATTATTATTATTATTATTATTATTATTATTTGTTCATCATCATAAGAGATGGTACATATTCACAGTTCACACCTAGGGCTTTGCATTCCTAGGATGTGCTGACTTGTGGCTAGTTGGAAGGATGCAGAAGAAAAACTGCTCAACATCCCCCCCCACCCCTCAATTCGAAAAATAAATAATAAGTTATATTTTATTCCGTTGACAGGTACATTGTACAAGTATGACTCTTTCTTTAGAAGAGAAGGTGAATACATAGTAAAATTAAAAAATTGCACAAGTTGAACATACATTAGGGAAGCTAAAATTACGATAAAAAAGTACGTAATGAATAATGAGTAATGTCATTTTTCAAGATGGCGGCGAAACGCCAAAATTCTAAAAATGGCTCCCAGGCTAAATTTCATCTAGTAATACATATTTTCATTGTCAAAAAAAAGGTCCCCTCAAAAAACGCACGGACTTTTGGTCTCTCGACCGGACGATAAGGAAAATAAGGTACAAAATTTTAAAACTAGGAAAACGCTAAAGTCCCGTCGCGTTGTTGAGCGAGCACCGGTACGTGCAACACGACCCGAGTACGACATTCCCATAATGTTACATACCAATAAGTCTTTAAGGTCTTGACCGATTTAGCTGAAAATTTGTAAAATAGGAGAGAATGTATAAAATCCACCGCCATCTAGAGGACCTTGACATCATTTCTTTGGGAAAACTATTTTAACTCTTTGATAACAAATAATACACTGCTTCCTCGATAGTATTTTGATTACTTCTAGGTGGCAGTGCATAGCATGCGACTTTTCGTTGCCATGGTAACGTTACTTTTGTTAAAATGTAATTTCTATCTACACTACTTAAGGTCTTGACCAATTTAGCTGAAAATTTGTAAAATAGGAAAGAATGTTGTACTTATTGACCCTGCAAAATTTCATAACGATCGGAACATTCTTATATTTTTATTTTTTTATTTCATTTTTTATTTTTTATAACCAACGATCGGATTTTGTTCAAAAATATACAGCAACCCGCCTAGGTGGTATGTACATGTGTGCAAAATTTCAGGTCGATCAGAGAAACGGTGCGACCTGTAGCGAAGCAGTAACAGAAAAAAACAAAAAAAAAAAACAGACATTCGAGCCATAAGAGTCAAGTAGAGACGCTCGCTACGCTCGCTCAATAAAGTGTAATTGAATGACAAAAAGTTGCTCAATAGTTGCTTTATCGGCAATTTCTTTAAAATAGTTGCAAAATAGTGGCTTTCTTTATAAAAGTTACTTTTAGTTGAAAAAAAAAGTTGCTGTGGCAGCCCTGTACATGTGCACATCCACAAAAATACACCTTATTGTGAAACAAATCAGTTTAACAAAACAATACCATCATCGGAATGAATGTTATGAAATTGAAAACTAATTGGATGAGCGTAGCGAAGATTCCATTCTACTACACTGAAGAAAAAAATCCGGTATGTTTTTTTTTCTTTTTTTTCTTCTTTTTTTTTGTATTTTTGTCTGTTTGTCCACACGATTCCGGCTAAACCGATACTCCGATTGCGATGAAATTTTATGGAGACCTTCGAAATCTCTGAACTTAGAACTGCCACGTTTTTGAGCGCAATCGGAATTTTTTTTCTAATGAAAATCGCAATTTTACGATTTTTTTCAATTTTTAAAAAATTTCTTCGACTTATAACACCTACATGCTTTATCCTATTTTAATGATTTTTGCACAGCTAACCTTTATTTTATGAATTAAGATATTCTTGTGAAATTTGAGCGCAATTGAAAAAATATTTATCATAAAAATCGATATTTTACGGGTTTTTTCTTTTTTTAAACAATTCTTTGACTTATAACACCTACATGCTTTATCCGATTGTAATGATTTTTTCGCAGAACCTTAATTTTATGAATTAATATATTCGTGTTAAATTTGAGCGCAATCGAGAAATTATTTCTTATAAAAATCGCAATTTTACGATTTGTTTTTACAATTACGATTAATTTAAAACAAATTTTAAAAAATGAAGTTAATTTTTTATTTAATTTAATTTAATTTAAAAAAAAATCAACTTAATAATGATTTTTCCACAGAACAACAGAAAATTCGCATAACACATGGCAGCTCAATGCACCAATTACGCTCATCCAACAACGCGGCGGGACTTAAGCGTTTTCCTAGTGTAATAAATTAGTCATCTATGTACAAAACCCTTCGACGAAAATGTGTTGAGTATTTTAAGCACCGATTCATCCATTTTAATCATTGATGAGCATCGTTCGTAACATGAATAAAATGCCAGACACTGAAGAGGTTCGGAGATGTATTTGGTTTGAGCGACACCCGTCGAAGGGATAATCAATCAATGCCACGTCGGTCCGTATTAGTCTCCTCTGACGTGTGACACCTGCATTCAGAACACGCCAGAGTACAGAGAGGAGTTGATGAATTTAACATGTTCGATGAGCGCATAAGATAACCCTGTACCGGAACATGGGCCGCACTGTAACTTGTAGGTTGTGGAATAGGATTGAATTGAACACATAATATGTATATATAGGCCTATAAATATATTTTTTTTATCGAGGGAAACCTGTTATAGGGTAAGTGCATGGCGTGCGGTGACAATTGTGAAGGGATGACTGAGGGCTGTTTAAGAGGACTCAATCCTACTACTACTACCTAGGAAAACCTCGGAAAAAACTTCAGTAAGAATTTCCGGTCACAACGGGATTCGAGCCAGTGACCTCACCTTCCGAATCAGAGTCAAGCGCTTAGCGCTCGAGCCATCACTGCAGCTTGGTGGGCATAGGCGTGCGCGGAGATTTTCCAATGGGGGGAAGGGGGCACAGGACAATGGCGGATCTAGGACATAATCATAGGGGAGGGGGGGGGGGGGGGGGGGGGGGGGGGGGGGGGGGGGGGAGGAGATTCGTGCCTGCATGTATATCCGTGGGAAAGGTAATAAGCACGGGGGGTTTGGGGGGGCAGGCGATTTAAAAAAAAATCAGGTTTTTAGAGTTAAGTGCATTTGGTGCGTTTTAGAAAAAAGTAGTGGGTTTAATGCAATACCTAAACAATGTAATTTATAATAAACTATTTTTATGGAATAATATGGAAATATTTTATTTCTAAAGAATCATATGGGGGGGGGGGAGCGGTCGCCCCACCCCCCATACCGATGGGGGAATGGTGGTGGCGGAGGAGGGACGGGGTCTGGCCGTCTGGGGCATCCCTAGCCGCCGGAGTCGAAATTTTTTGGGGTTAACATTTTGAGGGAGGGCTTTTAAAACGTATATTGAGAGTTATTTTTTCTAAATTTAAAAGTGAGATGAGAAAAAGGTAGGTGAAGGTTTAGGAAAACTAAGTAGATATATTTCTTAATTTTGTAATTTTAATCAATTATTTATAGTGAATTTTCAAGAACGCTAAGCTTAATGGGGGGCCTATGTTGGTGGGTAGTAAAGGATCAAACCTTTGGGTTTCTAGTGATCAAACTGGCGTGTTAGTCGCGAGCCCTGACGGCGCCGACGGAAGTCTGTATCGAAAAGGTTGAACGCTGACATATCATGTGAAATGTCGACCAATCAGGGAAACACTTACTAAAAGTTGTGTAAATGTCAGTGATCTCGACTCCCCAGGACACGAGGAATAGGGAGTCAACGCCCTCACTGAGATAACGAAGAAGTTGGGTGTATGGTGATTTGATTACATATACATGGCCAGGAAACATTGATCAGAAGTGGGATTCATTGGCAACCAATAACCCTCCCCTATATAAGTAGCACATATTGGCGCATGTATTTTACAAGGTAAGTATAACTAATTGAGTAATCGAGGGTTAAAAATCACAGGATGACATAGAATAATGAGAACACAAACACAAAAATATACAGCCAATGGACAACATATTTTTACCTACTCATGACAGTGGCATGTTAATATGATCATTTTACTGTCAAATAAGAATTCTTGGAAGAAAAAATTGCGAAGCTGAATTTTAGCAGAGACCATCTTCAAACCTTTAACAATTACTAAGACTCCACTGTGATCGAACTGGATTTTCGGCTGCATCAACTGTTAAAAGTAATAGTGAAATGTGACGAAGGTTCAAGACTACTACCCCAAAACCACGCGAAATTACCATTTTTTAGTGATATCTCGAGAACGCTGCAAAATATCGCAAACTGTTTGCAGACAGCTATGTAGTTTTCTGAGAACTACAGAGCCTGCACGAAAAAAGATGGTAATGTGATAGTAATTTGATATTCAATTAATTAAATGCATATTTGAAATACAAACCGCACCGATTAATATATTTAATTTTTGCTTGCATTATATTGTTCAAACAAAACCACATAGCTGTCTGCAATCCCTTTTTTCAGATATTTTGCATCGGTCTCGAGATATCACTAAGAAACTGCAATTTCGCGTGGTTTAATATTGGTGTACTTTCTTCTCAATTTCATTTGTACGCGCGGAGAGCAGAGGCCACTTATTTCATTAGCATGTGAACAGTGAATGTGGAGGTAGTGTACAAAGAAACGCACATTTGTAAACGGGCAGACCATGTTTAGAAAACATGTCGAAGTTGTGATGTAAGAGTTAGAGGGATGCTTCGCAATATTCTAAGACACGTTGTCCTAGCCCTACACTGGCCGACCTGTCCCGTCATGGGACAGGTAAACTACATGAAGTCATCACTACTAACAAAACATAATTGATAAGAAAGAAGCCACTATTGTGGAAGTTGTAGAAATACGTAGGTAGTAGTTTCTTGAGCTTGAAAATATTCTGTGTTCATACATTTTATATTCTTCAACATTTGTTGCCTCAATGACTGATATTATCGCTTTAAATGCTCGAGAGACTGGGAGCGCATTGCTTTATATTCACGTATTGATTTTAGATTTTGAGGGCATTAAGAGAGCACGAGGCAGAGGATTGGGGGGGGGGGGGCAACGGTCCACAGTCCACCATCTGACAGCTTGACTGCAATGTTACAGCTGCGCCCATTGATTCCGTGATCACACGCAGACTTCTCATACATTCTGCTTATACAACACACATGGATAAAATATCCAACCCCCTCGTGGATTAAACGTGACTCGCGGTGGGGTTATTGTTGCTTGTGTGTGTGTGTACGCTAATCTACCGTTGCTAAAGGGTTTAGTAGTGAAATGGAATCAATACGCAGCGGACCATGCACCTCAAGCGTTAGGCCTGTCACCGTCAACCACTGTGGAGCACACGATAGCACAACTGTTGAGTCGAGTCGAGCGGTCACCCACCTCCACACAAACATTTCGCCAGAACTTCGTTTTGTGGCTGAATTTCACATGAAGCGTGTTAAAAAGTGATTTTAAGATTCGAATCGAATATCGATTTTTCTCTTCTTTTCAACCAAATAGTAAAGACCTTATTATTTACTCGGTTGTAGATCGCACATATATTTAAAAGCATGAAACTGAGATGCGAGCCACAATCGTATGTAACATTTTTAAAACTCTGTTTTCATCGATTTTCGATGGATACGGGTAGTGTTCCCAAACTTGATTTGTTCACCCCCGACCTTGCAAAAAAGTACGAAATGCTGTAAAATTTCATAGCCATATGTAACTAGATTGCATATGTAACTAGATTGCAACAGGCGAAAATATAATTGCCAAATTCGCGGCTGCTAGTTGAACCGGAACCGGCATGGTGAATATTTCAAATTCAATGGTGGAGGTGCCGGGTAGGATTCTAAAATTGAATACAAATTGTTCGAAATTTGAATTGAACAGTAACTATTTGAAATTATTCGAATTTCGAATATTTGCACACCACTAGTTAAAACATTCAGTGGTGTCATGCAGGGTATATGGAGTTTCCATAAAGAATACCGTAGAAAAAGATGTCTCATCAGTATATTAAAAATACGTGTTGGGTACACACTGTAGCTAAATCAAATGTTTAACGATCTTTAAACAGAGCGTATAATATTATAATATATTTACGTTCACAACATCAACATTTAACTTTTAATACATTTCAAATACGGCTGTTTTTATTTATCTTAATGATTTGAGAGAAGTGGTCTAGTATAGCTATGCTAATTAGATCCGCTCGTCTGCATTTATGTTTGGTTTCGTAATAGTCCTACTACTGATATCCTGAATTTTAGGCGATCGAAAATAAAACCGTGGGTTTTAATTACTTCCACTCCTGCTGACGGTCAATGGTTAATCCCTAGAAAATAGTGGTAATTCAAATACTGAAGTGATCAATAAAATCACACTTTTTATCAAATATATTTTTTTAATTCTTACTCGAAATTGTGTATAGCTGACAGATAGTGCATTGACGAATCTACCACTTTTTTTTTGTTTTTCTTGTAGCTCAATTTTGAGCAATTTATTTTTGCACCATGGATTAAATCACGTCTTCAATTTCGACCGAATTTCGTATGTACGGAAGAGAAGTAAGTGTGAACTTATACGGTAGTGCCTCAACCTACATCTAAAATACTGAATATTTTATTAGGCTTCCCCGAACCAACTGAACACAAACTTCGTTGCCAGAATTTCCATTAAATCGTGTAATAAATGTTTCAGGTTCTTCCATCGAACACTAGAAAAGAAATCGGTACTGTTTTTATTTAATTCGAGAAATTTGAACGTTTATGGAAATTCCTTGCAGCAAAATGTAAGTTAATAATTTTCTATATAGCAATAGTAAAGTGTCTCTGGTGATTCAGTACTTATTTATTTTAGATATTATAACATAATGTTATCATTTCACAGCACAAGCCATTGCATTGCAAGTGTCAGTGATAATATGGACACCAAATAGCAAAAAGTTGCTAATATTTAATAGCCATGGGCGGCGCCAGGATTTTTTACAATTGAGGGGGGGGGGGGGGGAGGGCAACATGAAACAACACTTCTTATTCTGGAGTAATGGGGGCTCGGGGACGATGGCCCCACCAATGAGCCCCGCAGGGCTTTTTTTTAAAATATTTTCATTACTTTATAACTGAATTTGTGTTGTTAAAATAAGTTATGAAAGATGAAAATTCAAACACATTGATCCTGGTGTTTTCATTTTCATAAAAAATCATGTTTCGTGCTTGCGATTTCATAAGTTAACTTTGGTACTTGGTTAGCGTGTTTTTGACATAGCTTTGAAGTGACAGGTCGATTTAAAAAAGCTGGAAAGAATCGATGGCAAACTTGGGAACTTCCTATAAATATTTATAGCTAAGCATTTCCAAATAATAAGGTTTTCAATCGAGCAATGATATGCCCCATATACAACAAAATCTCTGCAAAAGTGCACGTAGTGCGCGCCTGTACACAGATCACCGACACATGGATGAACGTACGTATATATAATATTGCTCCTCTGGTGCATGTCTTCTTTTGCTGCATTCCGTTCAGAACACGCATTTTAATCAAACCATCCATGCACGAAATCAAAGCTTTATAAAATATATACACCCTGACGTTAAAACGTCATATATGAGCCACACGTTATATATTGGTATTGCATTGGCTCATTACAAGAATTCGTCAGTGGCAAATAGGTTAGGGTGGTATCAAATCAGTCCATGCGCAAGAACTAATCGTAAAACACCCGCGTATCTAGCAAAAATCAACACATTCAACAAATAACGTTAACCATCACAGTACGAGGTTAAAATTTTATAAAATTTGGGGGGCGGGTTTGTAGTCACAATTTTGAATCGGTATATTCTTGCAGAAGTACGTGTATATAGCATTTGAAAGTATCATTTTATAGCGTTTTGTAGCAACTATTTTTTGGCCACCTTAAAAAACTTGTGTATGAAGTATTTTCATATTTTAATTTTGAAATTATGTCATCAAGATAGAACTAATATCAACGGAATAAAAATGTGTATAAACAAGTTATAGAGACCAGAGAAAATAAAATAAATTAGGTCCGGAAAAAATAGCTCTTTGTAGCATCTATATTCACAAAACGCTATTTTTTAATGAGTGTTTCATCACATCGAGAGCTTCCTGTTTAAAATGAAATGTTGCTCTTCTAAGCCGGTGTTTAAAAGTTGAGACATGAAAGGCGCAAAGAAGAAGAAGAATACATGGTAAGCCGTCTCCCCCATTGAAAGGGCACGCTGACAGCCTGCATCTGGAGTTCTCATTAGCACGTCGCGTAGCGTTACTGATTGAATTACAAGACACACGGTATCGCGTGGTGGCGTTTAGTGCGTGTACAGACTGGGCCACTTTATCCAGCCTATCAGATCCGAGAGCCGAAATACTCTACCCCGTATCACTTTCAGACTATCTCGGGCATGACTCATGGGAGGTGGTATAGTGCTGGGTTCCACTTGGCAGAACGAGATATCCTAATCCACAAAGAGATTGGGTTTCCATCAAAACAGAGACATATCACATTAATACCCTGCGGTGCAAAAGTCAGGGGTTATTGTAGGTCGCTCAGGGAGCTGCCATCTTGGGTTAGAACAAAACTGCCCTTTAGTTGAGAATCACCCCGTTTCATCATAATATTACGCTAAAGTAGTAGCTAGTCTGACATCTTGAGAAACCGTTGCCACGTCGTTGCTAAGAAAGTCGTCACATCAGCGTATTGTTCACATATAGTCACTATAAGTACATGTTCTTGTTAGGAGAGTTTGTGTCCCTCTATGACAATAATGCGCAGGTCTTATTCCACATTTGTTTATAGGTCGATCAATAATGCCCTGTTTCAAATACAAAACAATTACCCAACAGTATCACTGCATTCTCATGCACAGGTGCAGTTCCAGATTTTAATTTAGGTCAGTCAATAATGTTCCTTTCGCAATTTCGCATCATGCCATGCACAGGTATCGTTTCACGTTTGTAAATAGTTCACTCAATACTGTCCCATTTTAAATTGGCCGAGTTTGCTCATTGCTGTGCCACATCTTATACTAAGTCCCTTTACATAGCAGCGTGTTGAGGAAACAAGACATGATGGTGATGTCTGTATGTGTATCACAGTGACGTTTCAAGCACTTTTACATTCTATCAAATGGTTTATTTATCTAAACCCGCGCAATTCATATCACTTGAGTCTTAGCATTGTGTTCCACAGGACCACAATTGAAATTTTGATGTATTGAAATTAAATCATATTTTTGATTGAAATCTTCTTATGAGATTCTAGACACAGAACGATCCAAGCTGTCACGCTTCCCGTCGAGGGTTTGTTTGTAGCTCAGGATAATGCTTAGAAGGAAATTCACACCATTGGCTGATAGAATCACCCCCCCCCCCCAACCATGAAACAATGTAACTATACCACCAGCTCTCTTTCGGTGTAAAAATAGCTTGATCGCCAAATCCAGCGAATTTCTGCATACATTCTGAACCACTTTTCGATCTCCAATTTTCATGCACAAAAGTTGAAACTTTGGAAGGTTCTGTACAAAGAACATACACACATGGCGCGATCAGAGAACATTTCAACATTTAAATTGCCTTCTATAATCAAGCTTTGGAATTCACAAAAAAAACAATTCTTTGTTTGGTATCTAGAGTCTCGTCTAGAGTCGAACATAAGCAATAATTGTTTTGAAAATGTGCTCCGAATCGCGATTCGCGACCAGCACGCATCCCATCCTATTCCTAACGTCACATATTATTGAAAATCAATCGAAAGAACTTCAATCGTAGTGCATTGGATAATTCTTTTTTTAAATACAAGATGAATTCGAAAGTAATAAGGATGGCCTTTTTTTGACGAAGAGGTTACAAGAAGTCTGTGTGCACGATCTTCTTGTCGCAATCGATCGATTGTCTCTTGCCTCAAACGCCTCCCATTTCTAAACAACTCAATGAACTTGCAAAGAACAACAAGACCATCAACTTAACTTTGTTCGAGGACCGGATGAAATAAGCTACTTAACCACGACCGGAGTTCCGAGAAGGGGGCGGGGGGACAAACTCCTCGGGGAACCCGCGAGCTGCAAACTTGGTCGTGGCGTCAAAAGCCACATCACAAAGTTTTTATCTCCTATCCACCCTCCAGGCTGGCTGATAGCACGAGTTCGCACGTAATTCACTAGCGATATGCTCATATTACCCAGCAGGGCAGAGATAAAGCAGATTGTATGAAACAAAACCATCTATGACCAACAAGTATTTAATTAAATAGCCGTGAATCGCGGACGCTCCGGGTGTTACTAGCCGGGAATTAACAGCAGACATTCCTGACACCCGGGCAAACTCAATACTGAGCTGAAGGCGATGCGATCCCGTTTCACATATTATTGGAAATGAGTGGATACTATGTTGGCACAAAGCTCAGTAAGAATCGCAAGCCCAAGGCTAGGCATGTTACAAAGCGGCCGAAATCATGGAGGGAGGAGTATCCCATGGGATGGTATAGCTGGAACATGAAGAGAGGGAATGAGGAGTGAACGGCTAGGCCTATTTGACCAATGGAAGAGAGCAATGGCTAGTTTGAAGGGTTCCGCCATATTGAGGAGACCAAAACAATAACTAAAATACTGCACGTTTCCAATTTATATATTTATTTATTTTCATTTATTTAATACACCTTCATAGATTAGTACAGTGTACAATTAATATAGCTGACGAATTTATGTTAATATTGCATGAAAGTGTTGAATCCCCAAGGCCTGGTCACCTTGTTTCTATATAATGTTTTGTCTCCTCAACATGGCGGGCCGATGATAAGCTAGGTCTTTGACAAACCTGACCAAGCCATCTCTCTAACCCTCCAGCTCGTTCCTTGGCTGGATGCACCAAGAATAATACCCCTCCAGTTCGTTCCTCAGCTGGATGTACTAAGTATAATACCCCTCCAGCTCGTTCCTCGGCTGGATGTACCAAGTATAATACCCTCCAGCTCGTTCCTCGGCTGGATGAACCAAGTATAATACCCCTCCAGCTCGTTCCTCAGCTGGATGTACCAAGTATAATACCCCTCCAGCTCGTTCCTCGGCTGGATGTACCAAGTATAATACCCCTTCAGCTCGTTCCTCGGCTGGATTTACCAAGTATAATACCAATGACCACTGGCAGTGCACGACTTCATTTTTCCCAAGACTAACTTCAACTCGGCCGATCGAAATACAAATCCCTATAGATGGTATTGTTCTATGTCGTAAGTCATGGTTTCATAATAAGCAAAATTTGGCAATCCCATCAAATAATTACATCATAATGCAAATAAGCAACATAATTTTACACTTTATGTTTCATTTTTCATCATCCGTATACCTTCAAATTTGCTGAAATTCCGTCAATGGTCGAAAAAAAAGATGAGAACTGGATTTTGAAAACTCCGAAAACTCAAGATTCAAGACGTTTGATGAATAGAAGAACGAAATAGTGTTCTGTTCGACAGCAGACAGCCGACGTCAGTGGTATGGATGGTATGAATATATTCATTCCCCCAACCCTGGCTGGGATACCGATTCAACACTGGTGATTGCAACATGCGGAGCGCTCCCTTAGGAGAAACTTGACAATCTCATTTCAATTTCTTTCGCATTTGAAGAGATGTTTGGGGCTTCAGTCAGCCGACCGATACCCATTGCATAATCGATATGTATTTTCACATACCCGAATAATGGATTTTTTTATTTGTAAATCACTAATGTGAACAGCATGTCATTTTCTAAAAATTCGCATTCTTATTTTCATTCTCGTATACAAGTAGAGAACCAAGTGACGCTTACAAGATGGTCGATGGTTGTAATTGTGCCAACGTTACCTATTCTTCCATTCCAGGGTTGTACCTCGTCGAGGGGGATCTGAATACTTAGTTGAACAACTTAACTTCTTTGAGTAGACATATTAGACGAATTACCCAGTTTCTAATATAGAGAATACACAATTTTCGAAAACAATGCGGACTCAAAATAAAATTCAACAATTAACTATTTCATGGTAAGTTTATAGCCTAGGCTAAAATGTAAAATAGTAAATACTGCTGTTAGTAAATCTGCGTGCACCGTTTGTAGTCAGTATGAGTTGTAACATAACGTTAAAGTGAAGTTATCAAACCTTATCTACATGTTTTTTCACGGAACGATGCCTGCCTTGAAAGCTGAACTCACAATAAACCGTAAAGTGTTAAAATATTTTGTAGCGGGCTTTTGCCCTGAATATCGCTCACCTCATTAGGTGACACGCTAGATTAATGGGAGGGGGGTTTATCAGTTTATTAATGATTGAACTATTTTGCTGTCGGTAGAAACGAATTATTCGTTTTCTGCGTGTTTGTACAAGCGTTGCACAGTGCGCAGTCTTGGCGTGACACAACCATGGACGCTGGTATAGATGGTTTCTATTGTAGGCCTATAGATTGCGAACATGTGAAGGGTTGTTATAGGTGTACCAACAACATTGATTCATACGTGTACCGATGTACGTATAAAACGAATACAACAGTAATGCAGGCAAAAAGTATCTGTCAACTTGTCAAGAGATGGCGATAATGTGTCATATTAATTTATAATATAATAATATAATCATTTAATATAATTTTTATTTGTTATCAAAATTGTTGTGTTTTAATGCATTGTTGTTGTAATGTTACAATTTCAAATATTTACTGAACTGTAGTTCGTTGTTGTGTCAGTAGATTTATTTAGTTGTCCTCCTTTGTAAATCAGTTTTTTAACTGAATAGGATAGACGATAATTAACTAAATAAATAAATAAATAAATAAATGAATAAATAAATAAATTAAAAAAAATGTTTTGGAGACCTACACTGTAAAGTGGCGGTATTCTCATGAACTTTCTTATATAATGGTGGCCGGTGGTGGTGGTGGTGGTTTATCTAGTAGGAGTGGGAAAGAGCTATCTCGCGCACCGTCCCCGTAAAACGTGACATTTCCTGTCGAATAGGGAAGCGGATGGCGAGTTCACTTCGCTACGTGTAACAAACTACCCCGGGGTGTGTTAAACCCCTTCAAACTGAGTAATGAACTGATATTTCTCAAGTGACGTATAATGTCAGACCGCCATCAGATGGCGGCCAGATGGCAATTATAAAAAAATAAAAAAAAAACGGGACGGTGGGGGCTCCGGGGAGGGGTAACATTTTAGTAGATAGCAACACTTTAATAAACCAAGAACAACGTTTCGAAAAGAAAACTATTCCCCGCTATTCTCGTCGTCTGGTTATTAAAAAAAAAACTGTACTAACTTTAAAACTAAAATAATTAGTAAATATACATTTCCGTAATTGCTTTGCTGATCGTAGACTTGCCAATGGATAATGGCACACTTGTTAGTAAATTAGTAAATACTAAATACACAAATCTTCCCGGACAGAATTGGGCAAAAGATATTGCTAACGGAAAAGGTCTGACAAACTAATAGTCAGAAGACTCAAGTAAACACTGGATTGTAAAAGTAAGGTACATCTACTATGCTATTAAATTTTAGTCAGTACTTTTGAGTTTTGATTTTTACAAAATTGCAGTTTTTACAGTACTTTGCATGTTTGGTGTATTTGTTAGAAAACAAATTGTTTATAAATAAACTTCTACAGGGCATACGAGCATAGATCCTCGTTCATTAGTCAGATCTTTATGGCGAGAGTATGTTTCAAGAGTAAGACCAATAACATGGGCAAGATAGGCCTAACGAGCAGCGGGAAATAAATGTATTGTCCAAAAAAGTTTAAAATTTGGTAATAAAAAGGTAAATTATTTTGTGATAATTGCGATACCTACTTAAGGCTATTGTACTACCTCTGGCCGATAATTGAAAGTCGAAGAAACATGTCTGAAAAGTTTGCTGAATGAAGAAGGCCTTTAAAATAACAGAAAAAAAATTGTGAATTTTTTTGGGGCGGGACATAACCTCACTTTTGGAAAATTTATATTTAGATTGTTTGACAAAACTGTAGCATACAAGACACGTTCAAAATTAAATTTTGAGAATCGGTTTTCTGGACATAGTTTCTACACACCTTTAGCTATAACTTGACTATAGCTAAAATAGTTTTCTGAAAATAACAGTTGGTGGACGAATTTTTTTGTCAAACGGTACAAATACGAGTTTTGTAACGTTTGACAAAAAATTTCTCCCACCAACTGTTATTTTCAGAAAACTATTTTAGCTATAGTCAAGTTATAGCTAAAGGTGTGTAGAAAACTATGGCCAGAAAACCGATTCTCAAAATTTAATTTTGAACGAGTCTTGTATGCTATACTTTTGTCAAAAAATCTAAATATAATTTCCAAAATTGAGGTTATGTCCCGCCCAAAAAAATTCACAATTTTTTTTCTGTTATTTTAAAGGCCTTCTTTCAATCAGCAAACTTTTCAGACATGTTTCTTCGATTTTCAAATTATCGGCCAGAGGTAGTATAATAGCATTAAGATAAATCGATACAGCATAATGTCCCAACACAAAACTATTCGGGACGTAACAACTAAAATCGGAACAATCCCGATTTTATCTGGGCGTCTGGCAACCCTCTGCTTTGCATGGCCGTCCGGAGTCGTCCATACGTGGTTGTACCAGATATCATTGTACCATGGGTTGTACCGCCATAGTATATGCGAGCCCGCCTCGCCACAGGAGGGGTCAAACAGAATGTACAAGGCGCATGTTAGTCAAATGTCGCAGCACGGGAGCAACTAAACTAATATTTAAAACGGTAGCCCACAAAAAAATACCAGTCAAGATAGCAACTTTATAGAACACGTTTATGTGTTGGTGGATGTGGGGATTGGGTTTGGGTGCACGGGGATTATAGGAGGAATGGATTAGATTCGGGTGTATGTGCACAAACTTCTTGAATAACATTAAAGTAACAATGCAAATGTGTCGGCGTGTATGCACGCCATCAAAATCACATTAGAGTCAAAACTTTCCGAGAATGTTCGGCGAGCGGATATGATAATATCTCCAGCTATACGGACGGTATTAAGGTCTGCGTGTCATATAGATCGATTGTCTGCATACCACAGTGGCATACACCATCACTGACTGACATCTTTGCATGTGGATTAAAACTCGTCGCCAAACTGTTGTACGTCAAAGAATTAAAACTTAGGACAATCAAAACATGTTCAAATAACGAAGAGGACGATTATACAAGTGTACTCGCGATAGATGGTGGAGGCGCCGGGTCCTGCGACAGCACGATCAAAGTTGCTAGGGGGTTAGTGTGTGTGCATTTTATAGCAAGCCGACTGCCCGATACAAGTCAAGCAAAAGTTAAGCAACATTGAAGATGTGTTTAACAATCTGAACTTACCAGCAATAAAAAAGCAACTGTAATAGGTACCAATCAAATCAGCACGTGATGGTTGATCGCGCAATCACACCCGGTGCCACGACTATTTATTTATTTCATTGCTCGACAGGCAGTGGCGTATTCAAGAGGGGGGGGGGGGGGGGGGGGGAGGGGAAAAAACTTTTGCAAAAAATGTGTGAAAGTGCACTTAAACGATTCAATGGAGAATATAGAATAAAATGTTTTATCTTAATACTCAAGGCAAATTCTGACAAAAAATCGGATATAGATCAACATCGGAGATCTTGTCATAAACCTTACGGCCGCGGATCGATATCTCTGGCCACCCCACAACCTATAGGCTCAGTCATAGCAACACGCGTTTTCCGACGCGTCTACTTTTGTTCTTGACCGCGGCCGTTTTGACCGTTTTGAACTTAACGTGTGTGAGAACTATCACTAGGCCCTATGCAATCTTATTAGTGTCATTTTATTTTATTTATGTTTGTTATTGTTATAATAATTGAATGCAAAAGTAATTGAGAAAATTTAGAATAAGTTTGTATTTTGCCATTCTTGCGCTGAATAGCGTGATGATTGGAAATATTAGTGCAACTTTAGGTAAGTTAAGTTTATTTAGAATTTAATTAAAAAGAGGAATTAGTAGGGCCTAGATAAAAAGTTGGTCATCCTTTAAAACGCACAGATTTTCACCAAAATGACCTTGAAGGAGAAAACTTTTAGTTTAAAAAGAGGATTTTAGTAGTTACAAATTGGTCATTGTGATGCTTTTAAAAAGCACAGATTTTCACCAAAAAGCCCTTGAAGGAGAATTTTTCAGGGGGGACCCCCACTTAGCCTTCCGTACATCTATGAATTCCTGGACACGCCAGTGTCGTCACTCGTCAGGGTATACGATGAAGTTGTGTGCAATGGAGTTGGGCAAGTTTGTTGACCGTCTCTGTCGCACGCTCTACGCTGTTGTCCACACTCAAGTGACAGAACACCAACCATGTGTAAAATAACCACATTAATGTTTTAAACATTTACAAATAATGTATATTATTGTTGATAAGTGGTTCGTTGGTCTTGTGGTTAGAGCCCCTGTTTGAAGAGTCCCCATGCAGAAGGTCTCGGGTTCGAATCCCGCTTCAGGCAGAAGATTTTAAACTACTGATAAGGATTTCGATGCACTACTCCTTGGCTTATAGGAATGTGTAAGCGGTGACATTGGAGCCACCCTATAGCAATGAGGCACAGAATAAATTATAAGGTTGTTTCGAATTAGCGTTGTTGATTCTGGCGATGATTGCGGGTGGAATCGTGTCCAGCAATTGCTTGTACGGTGTACCTTCTTAAATACCCCTGTTATTTATTCTTTATATAGATGATATATCTACTATAATGGGAGGCATTATATCTTATATGCTGATGACTTGGTCTTTTATTTAGAAGGTGTGGATGTCGAAGAGATCGTAAGACGTCTTCAAGAAGTTCTAAAGAGGATAGATGGATGATTGGTTAAAAACTCAGGAACTTGATATTAATTATAGCAAAACAAATTTTATGATTTTTCATAAGGCTAATGATAGAAGCATGAATGATATTCATCTGACGTTAAATTGTAATGGTAAATTAATTTCTAGAGTGTATGAATTTAAATATCTTGGAGTTTTCTTAGATTGTAATTTAAATTTTAAGAAACATTATGAATATGTGTGTGATAAAGTATCATCAGTAATTGGAATTATAAGTAGAATGAAGAGGTTTGTAACTGAGAGAATGTTGAGGTTACTTGTAGATTCTTATATTCACTCTGTTATTGATTATTGCTTAGTGGTTTGGGCAGTAAGACCTTCTACTGAGTATGTTGTACTTCAGAAGAGAATTGACCTGTATGATTAATTTCCCTTGAGCCAAGATTTGCAGTCTGATTGTTTAACGATTGAGGAGAGGATGAAGTATAGCGTGCTGGTAAATACATACAAAGTATTGAAAGGTATGTTTTTAGGTATTCTACCAAATATTTTTAAAATTGTTGACCGTGATAGAAATTCTACTTTAATAAAGTCATTGGAAGTTCCTAGATTAAATTCTGAAGCATTTAGAAAGTCATTTATGTACAGAGGCGTATCCTATTGGAATTCAATTTCTTATGATATTAGAAGCCAGTTTACTGATCTAGGAATTGTACAATTTCAAAGTAAAATTGAAGCAATGATAATGAATCAAAGAGCAAAGAATTGATTTTTACTATTTATTTGTAGGTTATTGTCTGTGTATTTGTGTAGTGTTAATTTACCTTCATAAGTTCTTGTTAATGATTTTGCTTTTCTCTTTGTTGTTCATTATGCTTTGATTTATGATATAAACAATGTATTTTCAATTATATTTTTCTGCCTAGATTGTCTGGTTGCCGCCCACTGATGGAGCTTGCAACTTGAGTTAGGTGTCCTGTATCATTGCTGTGATCAGTTTGACATGAACAATTTTAAATAATTATATATCTGATATAATTATATATATATGAGTCAAGATTTTTTGGACTAAAATGTTATCAAGATTTGAACACAAAAATGAAGATTGATCACAAGAATAAAGATTTCGCGTTCGGTGGTTTCTTCCGCGAAAGTTTTTTTGATTATACTCCCTGATTTGCTGTTCCTGATTTTTGGCAAACCTCATATTCGTTTGAGTGGGATCGTCTAATAAATCAGTTTTTTTTTCTTTTCGTTTTTCTTTTTTAACGTTTTATTTTCTTCTTCTTTTTTTTTTTCCCCTTCATTTCTTTTCTTTTCATTCTACCCTTTTTTATATTTGATTCCTTCATTAAATGCATATAATTTTTTTTTTTATTTGTTACCAAAATTGTTGCGTTTAAATGCATTGTTGTTGTAATGCTACTATTTAAAATATTTACGAAAATGTAGTTTACTGTTGTTTCTGCATCTGTGTAATTAGATTTATAGTTGTCCTCCTTTGTAAATCAGTTTTTATAACTGAATAGGATAGACGTTAAATAAATAAATAAAAAATAAAAAATATATACCGGGCTTTTGTTGGTCATTGTTCGCTCGTCGATGGTGAAGGCGACGACAGGGCTGACTTGGTCTGCTCCAAATTAAAGTCCCCCACACAAAAGAAACCAGTTATATGTGTGACTGAGCGCATGGATAGGCTTTATATTAAATACAATTTTTTTTTAATTTAATGTTTTACCATTGAGTATATAACCATCCTTTCAAAGGTTTTACTTACAAAATGTAAAACATGACCGGTTTAAAACCGGTTTGAACAGAAACGTTACTTTTAGATGGGTCGAACCGGCCGAATAAAATAAAGTTCGGCCTTGAACCGAAAACTGACACGAAATAAAAATAATTTTTGTTCGATGCCCTTTGATTCAAAACTCAACTTCGAAAACATGAATCAAACACTATTAGGGATTTGGCTTAGAATGGAACGGACTAAGCAACAGTAAAACCAAGTATCAAAGACACTATTTCATGAACTTAGTTATTTAATTTTACTAAGAAAACGCTTAAGTCCCGCCGCGTTGATGGATGAGCTTTTTTGTAAGTTTTTAGTTTGCGTAGGACCACTTTTCCTTTGCAAGTGCTTTTTGAATACATTGTAGGTGATTGTTGTCAAGTTTCTATTGTTACTTGTTAATTGTTATTATAAACCTAAAAAAACTCATATTAAAACAATTTATTCTATGGATTCTGGCTATATTTTCTTTCCGAAAGCAATACATCACCATAACCTTAATGTCCATGTAAAATATGAACGTTGTAGCCCCACCCGTTTGGTCAGAATCGGCCCAAATGTCACGAAAATATCGCACTTAAAATCGTAAAAAATCGTAAAAGTACGATATTCATTAGAAATATTTATTCGATTGCCTCCCAAATCATATCATATCTGACTTTAGTGATTTAAAACGTTCCCATAAAGTTTCATCAAGATCGGATTAGCCGTTGACCTGGACTCGGAACAAATATCACGAAAATATCGCATTAAAATTTTTAAAAAAATCGTAAAAAGTACGATATTCACTAGAAATATTTAATCGATTGCCTCCAAAATCATATCATATCTAACTTTAGTGATTTCAAACGTTCCCATAAAGTTTCATCAAGATCGGATCAGCCGTTGACCTGTACTCGGAACAAATATCACGAAAATATCGCATTAAAAAAAAAAAAAAATCGTAAAAGTACGATATTCATGAGAAATATTTCTTCGATTGTACCCAAAAACGTGGCAAGTCTAAGTGTAGAGATTTCGAAGGTCCCCTCCAATTTTCATCAAGATCGCATATGCCGTTTGCCCGGTAGAGCGCGAACAAACAATTAACAAACACAGGAAAAAAAAACATTGGAGCTAAATTTTTTGAGGGGTCAGTGGAATAATTTGAAGTTTTCGCTTCGTTCATCCAATTATCATTATTTGGTGGGTGGGATAGATAGAAAAATAAAAAGAAGGGATTTGGTGGAGGTGCCGGGTCCAGCCTCACTGTCCTCGCCTCCTACTTGACGGTACCATGTTACTCGTCAAGGTCAAGCGTAGGCAGGTACACCAACGTTCACAACTTACAGTTTACACACAACAGACAATATCTTAGCTGGTATTTTTAATTGTGATTTTAATACATAATAACATTTTACAATTAACGATTAAAGTAGGCTACTCCTACTGGATAGTCAATGGCTCGGAGGTAGAAATAATTATATTTCATTTAAGAAATGCTATTTCTAAATTTGTGTGCTTTGTTAGTAATTACATTTACATGTTTAAATTTCCCGAATTTCCTTTGCTAACCTCGCACGAATATGTCAATGTTTAGGGGCATCAAATGTTATCAATTATTCACACTTGCAGAAGGCTTGATTTGAAATTGAAATTCATGGTGTTCTTCTTCGGATAGTTTTAAAGGGGGTAATTTTATTATTTTTTGCCGATTCAAAGGGTATGTTCAAAAGTATACACATAAAGGTTACAGTTCAGCAATGACTGACAGATATGTGGATTCGAAGTTCAACGAATTCATCAAAGTGCATAGTCATTTAAAATAATTATTCTTCGTTAGAGACGCACCACTCATCGTCTCGTATAATTGTACTGCACAGTGCACATCTTACATGAATAGAACAACACAGTGATGCCTCTTGTGCTAGGGACAGGGAAGTAGCATGGTTAGGTTTAAGGAATTGGTTTGTCTATAGGTTGTAGATCCATGGTGTAAATCGCTCGTGTGATAGCAATCCCCATTAGTTTCAATTACCGATTCACTTTTACACCTGTTTACTTGTGTCACACTACATTCCCGTTACGAAATAACCAAGAACATGGAAAATAACATAATATGGTGTGCAAGGTAGGCAGCCACCTCCTCTCCATGTGCCACCACACACTGTTCGACAGTCCCCGTCTGCCATTGAAAGTCCGAGTTTGATCGATAGCATTTCAACAAAAGTGAAGAGTTCTGATATCGATTGATGATCCAGGAATTATCAATTTGTAATGTGTGTGACATTGACAAGACAAGCACTCATTTATACGGCGGGCTTGACCACCCTCATTAGTAAATTTTCACCCCTACCTCTATATTTATATGCCTTCTAGTGCACTAAAGCTTCAAGTAGCATTGGCCTAAAATAATGAGTGACCATAGAAGAGGTGTTGGTATTGTGAGGTGTTGGTGTTTTGTTGGAGGTGATGGTGACTGTCTGTGCCTTATAGCGATGATAACAGAGTATTGTTTTACTATACAGCTCGGGCAAAACAACCTATACATGCACTGCGTAAGCACGTGTGGTTGATGCGTGGTCGTTAAATACGCATGCCAGCTGACGGGGAATAGCTATATTTACCTGTAAACACGCAGCTAAAAAGTATTAATTAATTCACGGTAATACAACTTTAAAACACCGTCACACATATACCTATAGAAACAAGGGTTTTGGCTTCAAACAGCACTGCCACTGCCAGTGCAGGTTATGGAAAGCTATAGCCTCGAGCTTCTTTCATTATCGGTAAGTGCATGCGAGACTGGAGCAATTATTCTAAAAGTTTATATACGGAGTACTTTTTAAATCCAGGATCACCAGGGCGGTTTAAAATTGAAAAAATCGACACGTAAAAGTAGAGTGCTTGGCTTAAAAAATATTTTCTTGGAATTCTCGCCATGAGCCTCACCATTATCATCACAATTAGTTACAGTAGCACGGTTCTGCGAAGCGTTGCCTTCGATGCCTTGGTACTTCGTAGCCTAGCACTTTCAAAACGGTGAGGCCAAAATTCAAACATGGCACTGACGGGGAGTAGTAGCTATTTACCTGTAAACACGCAGCTAAAAAGTATTAATTAATTCACGGTAATACAACTTTAAAACACCGTCACACATATACCTATAGAAACAAGGGTTTTAGCTTCAAACAGCACTGCCACTGCCAGTGCAGGTTATGGAAAGCTATAGCCTCGAGCTTCTTTCATTATCGGTAAGTGCATGCGAGACTGGAGCAATTATTCTAAAAGTTTATATACGGAGTACTTTTTAAATCCAGGATCACCAGGGCGGTTTAAAATTGAAAAAATCGACACGTAAAAGTAGAGTGCTTGGCTTAAAAAATATTTTCTTTGGAATTCTCGCCATGAGCCTCACCATTATCATCACAATTAGTTATACAATAGCACGGTGCTGCGAAGCGTTGCCTTCGATGCCTTGATACTTCGTAGCCTAGCTGCCCTAGCACTTTCAAAACGGTGAGGCCAAAATTCAAACCTGGCACGAGCTCAAATTTGTCATGGAGTCCAGTCAGTTTTCTCGAATATCTTAGTTCAAATAAGAAAGATCTCTTCTTGAAAAGATCCCATACAATGCTCAATGGCAATCAGCTTTAAAAACTTCTGAACATTGAGTTTCATGTTTCTTCGAGTGATTGAATTGAACCTTATCATTAATTGAAGATTGTCAGCCATTGTGCGTCTGTGTGTGATTCGTATGTTGCAATGCTGCAGTTACAACGAACATGGTCGCATGTGCGTCGCAAGTAGCAAGAAGAATGTAACAAGTAGAACTAACCGTTCCAATCAATGATTATCACCTTACAGAAGGCTGATTGTGTTAATGGCCGGATATGAGCGATAAACCTTCAAGTTTGATTAGGGGCGAACTAGGGAGGAACAACTTCAATAATTAAACTAACTGTAAATCAACAGGTGATCCCATTACCAGCCGGCCATCGAACCACACCACTATAGGCATACGCACTAAATAACACATTTCTCGAAAGCAGATTAAACATTGTAACTATATAAAATAATTGTAATAATCATCGTATAATCAAAGATATGATAATCATGATAATAAATCAAAATATTACTATTAAATTATGTTATAGGCCTATGCATACTTGAACAATTAAGGACGGGTAGAAGAGTATACAAAAAGAGGGGAGGCTACCCAATATACTTTATCACCAATAGGAGAATACAAAAAAATAAATAGTACGTTTCTTTCAACATTCAAACCTCGTTTTGGTGGAGGTGCCGAGTATAAATGAAGAAATATAAATTAAATTACGTTCTGTCCACGCAATCAAATCTATTTCTCGATTTGGTTCGTCGGGAAACACTCCCGTAGGTGTAATTGTTATCACACACATAACAAAAACTTGTAGAAATACAGCCAAACCTTACACACTCAAAAGGAATGAGATCTAAAAAAAAGGGCCAAGCTCATCTACCATTCCACATAAACGTACAGTGTCCCATAACAGCATCCTCGAAAAGCTTGGCAAAATAGAATTTGCGATTTTTAATTTAACGTAATAGTTTATCCAAGTTCTTTTTTTCTAATTAATTTAAACGTAATAACATGCAAATTCTATTTTGCCAAGCTTTTCGAGGATGCTGTTATGGGACACTGTACGTTTATGTGGAATGGTAGATGAGCTTGGCCCTTTTTTTAGATCTCATTCCTTTTGAGTGTGTAAGGTTTGGCTGTATTTCTACAAGTTTTTGTTATGTGTGTGATCTCATTACTTTTTCAAGTTCCATTACAAAATTATTTGCTAAAATAAAATATTTTTATCAAAGTTGATTTAAATTCTATGGTATTAGCAGTAACAATATAGGATGTAAAATATCTAGACCCGGATTCATGTACATCCTGGGTATAGGTGGTATAACCATGGTATAACGACGGTATAAGGACTGGGACCCAATTCTTGAGTTCGTGGGAGATGAGTTGAAAACGCAATTTGAAAACGAAGTCTTTTTCTTTTTTCGAAGGAATTGGTTTTCTTGAACGGTATCGTGGAAAACGTCATGGGTTGTGAGTTGAAAGCATTGATATTAAACCCCTATAGTAGGCTAGATTAGCAGTCTCCTATACCTCCGCACAGGCGCGAGCGTAGCAAATTGAAGACTCAACCGGCCCATTTCAAGATGGCGATTTGGTGTTTTAATTTATGCTTTTTTAATGCAATAAAGTATTTTACTGGATTGTTTGATATGGTTTTAGCTTGTGCAGCATGGTATTAAACAAAAGAAACAATACGAAGTGATTGCATAAGGGAATTTAGTAATCATTTGGTGTTAAAGGCTAGTATGCTTACCTGTCAACCTGGCGGCAATCTTGAGAACTATTTGGCCACAAATCGCTCCCATTTGATTAACATGTAAACTGTCATTTTAAGATGGCTTCTAATTGTACCGGAAGTGGACCACCGACTGCTGGTCTAGCCAATTATATAGGATGTATATGGTTGAAAGAGTATCACGAAATCCAAACACTTTAAAAAGATTTGCGTATAGCAAAGAGCTCGAAAAAGTTCTATATTTATTCTAGATGGCAGTGCCTTCATAAACGCGGGCCAATCGAAAGACAAGTTGTATGAAATGATTTGATTGTTGCAATTTTGTAAACAAACAGTTGAGCAAGTTCATATCAGAACAATGTTGTGCTGGCATAGGGTTGGCTAGGCTTGTCAAACATGTAATGTAAAAATGAATTTTACTAGTCCTATAGCCAAATGGAACTTTAGACCTACACTTTTGCATTATAAATAATTTCCACATCTGGGCCTAGGCCAGGGACGGTTTCTGATTTGTTTTATGAGAGTATAATGACACCTTTTCTCGTTCCACACAAAGAAGAAAAATTTTAAATGTCCGCTATTTGTTTACGTATCGCACTTTCCCGCCTAACTCTGCTTATACCGTCAACAAGTGTCAAGTAACTATGGTTACTTGTTGATTGTATGCCAAGTGTTTAAGGCTTATTTAAAACCTTTATTTGGAAGCCTTCCAACAAACTTTTTCAACTTTTTTTTTCAAAAGAGACTATATTTCTATAACCTTAATGTCCATGTAAAATATGAACATTGTAGTCCCACCCGTCTGGTCAGAATCGCGGGCCGACGTATTAGATGTTAGCAGTAGCAGTAGTAGCAGTAGCAGTAGCTAACATCCTTAAAGTGATTTTGAGCATGTTTCAAGCCATTTTTTCACCAAGAAGGAATAATCGTACCCCAATAAAATTTGGCATGTGTTGTCAGGTACCTAAATCCCCTCGATTGTGATAGTTTTCAAGTTCACATCACGTTACATGACGGCTGGGTAACACCTCGAAATCACCCCAACTCTGCTTGGTGTATAAGGTGCTTGAGTGTGTAGCGCACCGCGGCTTGGCTGCGGCGCCCTAACGGGCACCTAGATTATTTACTACAATTCAGAAATTACAAAAGTCCGCCCCAACCGGGATTCGAACCACGGGTCTCCCGCATTCTAGGCAGCCGTCTTATCCACTAGACCATCAGGACGGGTACATTTTAATCTCTGAATTGTAGTTGCATTATACCTGTGAATGGATGAGACAGTACTGCAACGAAAAACTGTTGCCTTTGAACTGACCACCAAATATTAATTATAATGTCATTACCTTACGCAGGTATGAGACGTCAAACAGGCACAGACGAGCGGACGGGAAAAATAGTGGTGCTTGGCTATAAAAAAACTCTTCTTGTAAAAGAGTGTGAGTGTAGGCCTATACGTTAATGCGCCCATTTTGTTGCCTATAGACATAAATTTTTCATGACAAGACAATCGTAAATGATGGGGGAAATATTCGCTTTCGATAAAGTGGATGCCCCCCCCCCCCCCCTTCCATGGATGAAGAATCGGGGAGACCCGTGCTGGACAGACCCAGCTACAGGCGGGGGTTCTCCCCCTCACGTAGCGGCTAGAGCTCGCCTCTAGTTTCGTAAACTAAGACCAAGCGCAAAGGCATAGATCGACCGACCTTAGCGCACGTAGCAATTTCCAAGAAAGTGTAATAAACATCCGATTCATCATTGCTGATGAAAAATACCTTTGCCATCCACGTAGGCTCGAGTCGAGAGCAACGTGGTTATCGCGAGTGGTTATGGCCTAGGCTAGGACAGGCGCGAAGGAATGTTTTGAAAATTTGTGGGGGGGGGGGGGGGGGCAAATTCATTAGCAGATTTTGTGGGCGGAAGGTGGGGTCTGGAGCGAAGCCCCAGCCGCCGGAGGCGAAATTTCGTCATGTTTTAACTGCACTCGGACTCTATAAACGATGTTTTACAGCAACTATCTGCGATCTAAAAACTCAAAAAATTAACGTAAAGTGGCCTAGTTTAGTATAAATTTCAACCTACATTTTGATGTAATGACGAAGCAACACGCAAACATATTTGTTTTACCAAGGTAACTGACGAATTGTATAAGTGTATGTGCATATTTACTACGGAAATTCTGGGATTAATAGTTAACTCAAGTTAGTTTTGCCCCCCTGCCCCCGGTTCCTACGCCACTGTAGAGAACGTACGAGCACTCATTCGTCCCCGGATAATCGCAATGAATGATGAGCGTCCTGCTATATCATACGACGTACGAGTCGGTATGAAACGAGAGGCAATCTTTTGCGCCAAGAAGGATTTAGCATTTCAGAACTAAAGTCAATACTCTTCATCCTCTGCAATCTGCATACTTTTCTCCCATATAACCTTCACATCTCAGATATTAAAATTCCTCGCCGAACTAAAGCAGGATGTCCCTCGCCGCGCCGCGCCAAGCCAAACTTTCTCGGGCAAAATCCCACAACAGAACTGTCCCCAAATTGTGGAAGATAAACTTACTTTTTCAAACCATTTTAAACTTGTGCTGACTTCAGGGATTCGGAAGATGGGAGCGGATGGGAGCGGCAAATACGATATAAATTATTCACTCTTCACCTAAATCACATTGCGAGAAAATATAGTTATCAAAAGTCAGCAGGCCAAAATTTACTTTTCGATTCGTTTTCCTTGAGGTTGAATTTACATCCAACAAAAAGTCCTATAACTTCCGTAATAAGTTGAAAACAACTATTATGTACATAGGTTTTTCATGATTCACATAATAAGCTATGGGGGGGGGGGGGGGGGGTATCCGTGGATTCCGTACGATATAGTATTGTGATAGATGTATGTGACCACAAAATGGGGTTGCGTTGAAATCAAGACTCAAGATTATACAGCTAGTGGAAAACGAGCCCTTACTTCCAAAACAGGAGCAATGATAATGAAAAAGTAATAAGTAAATACAGTAAATAGCAAACTGTGTTGATATAATATGTTTGTGTTGATATAATATTATATAACGAATATTATAAAGTAAACTAACTCAAATGTGCATCAAATTCAGAATTCACGTCACAGAAAATCTGTCTGGTTTAAAAGTCTTGCGACTTGCGGGTTCTGGTATTACCACGATGGGGGTTGAAAACTTGAGTATAATAAGTCGCTGAATATTTAAAACGAGATTCGCCATCATATTCGTGCGAGCGAGCGAGAGAAAGAGACTAGAGAGGCTGTGCAAACACTTTCTTGTTGGGATGCTGCTCTGAAAGTGCTTCTTGCGAACATTAATGGTGGCAGGCACGCCAAGCTTATAGACACTGAGCCTTATAATAGACGGACGGACGGGCTATTGAGCGTGCGTTTCCTTGCACGATATAGGTCTACCAACGCCACAAGAGTCCTGGACTGAACGGACGAGTCAAGTGACTTGATTGCGTGTGCACTGCGAGAGGTTGACAGTGGTGCGGGGCGGCGAGGTCATATCTCGGCATCGTGGCAGAAAGCTCATTGAGGAGATGTGTTCCTCGCGGCTGCCGAAGAGAACTGAGCTAATATCGCGCCAGCCCGTAGGCTAATGCAAGATACGGAACATTGTTATTATGGTCTTACTCTTGGTAGATCTAAATATCGAGTGTCTGTGACGAAACCTTGTCGTTGCTGATGTGTCATACTCATGGATAGGTGATTTATGGCCAATCAGCATGCCAAATTAAATTACGGATCGCTGGTTGGCTACGATTCATCACTATAATGCTCAGCACTGATTTATAGCATTCCTAAGTACAAGAGCATATAATTTATTTCAAAATAAATTCGTATTGTTTTACTCTGTCCACTTTGTTAACCGACAAGAGATAGTCTCACAATCACACGCTGGCACTGCGATCTATTGGAGAGTTGTGAATACTATTAAACAGCTACCAAGTAGTGATATAAACTAAAGCCACACTGAACAGTTAGTAACAAGACTGAAAATGCGACAAACACTACGTCTATATGCCCAAGACTACAGCTCTTTGCTTGGGACAACCCCCTGGGATTCCCTTTCTGTTGGCTCTCTAGTCTACACTCACTTCTCTGGCGTTCTCTTGTTTGCACTTAATTTCGTGTGGCGTCGAAACACGGAGTCGTCTGAGTAAATGAAGATGGTTGACACTTCCACTCTGCCTGCGATTCACATGGAATCGTGTGGTCTCTTTGAGCGTGCTATTCCACTCAAAACAATATTTACGGGAAAAGCTAATTAAGAGGTAAACGTTCAAATTTGATCAATCGGAAATATTCTAGATAAGTGGAACAGGTATTTATTCTTTAAATAAGTGATTATTGGACATAACACTGCTCTTTATCAATATTCATTGTTGATATTTGATATTCTAAGTTTGACAAAGTTTGACTTTGTCAACCTTCAGTTTGAAAAAGACTTTTGAATAAAAGTAGAAATATCACCAATAAATATTGATAAAGAGCAGCTTATGCAGAATAAAAACTTATTTAAAGCGGAAATATATTCGCCGTGCGTAGCCCAAGTAATTCCGAGTGGTACATCTTCATATTTCCTCGTCAGCTGACTCGGAACGGATGTAGGTGGATTGGTGGAGTAATCGAGCAACCACTGGCTGATGACCACACTCGTGGCACTTGCATCATGGGGCTTATCGGTGTCTTTAAAAGCCACACGGTTGGCCTTGCTGTGCTTGTAAACGAGTAATTTATACGTTATAGATAGCTCATTTCTCTCAGTGCAAACCAGGTTTTAATGCAGAATGCAGAGGTTTATTCTGGATCACTTATGAAGCTCTTAACGATTATCCAATGATGTGGTTTCTGGTTTGCAATAATGTCACGTTTTAGGACGTGTTTGTCGCGATCAGAGTACATTTTCAAAATATTGTTTAAAATAAAATAAATAAATAAATCCGTATTTAGAGTCTACCCACTCAGTCACACAACTGATTTTCAGTGGGGGACAGTAAACCAAAGTGACCAAGCCAACCCTGCAGGTCCCGACGCAATCGACGAGTGAACGATAACCAACCAAAGATCGATATTTTTAATAGGAAATATAGCAATCAGTGGTATGGACAGTGCGAATACCCGTTTCGTGTTGTTGGTATAACTGCTGACCGTCTATAGGCACCTAAAGACGTTTTTTGGGGTAGGAATTTCAAAAGTTTGATCAGGAACAATTATTTGGAATGTTGTATTTACGCGACATGCGAATATCCTTTGTAAATAACCTTCCTAAGTTTCGAATTTTCGGAGTGAATATTGGAGGGAAAAAATGGTCCACAATGTATGAGTGTGGCTACTGGCTCGTTGGGGGGGCTAGTTGGGGGGGGAGGGGCGGCGGGGGAAGGGAGGTCAAAAAGAGGTCCGCTATGTATGTGGATCGTAGCGGGAGCAGGGGGGGGGGGGCGGGTTGGAGGTCCAAAGAAGGAGGTCCAAAAGAGTCCAGAATGTATGTGTGGCACTGATAGTGGCTCTATTTGCTCGATGTCAAGGTAGGTACTGATACGAAACAAATAAAATAGTCAATCGGGATTGCTGGTGAGCGGAATCGACGCAACGACCTCTGTTATTGGTATTGGTGTCGCGTGATGGTGCTCTTGCACCTCTATCTACGTGGAGTTGTGACACGATTAACTTTGAGCGTTTTCCTGGTAATAAAATGGCCTCGCAGTTTATCGCACCCCCTAAAACACGGACGCGTCGCGACGTTGAGCGGCGAGACGACGGCCGACCTGCGCGCCAAGTCGTTGCTACACAGGCCTACTATACTACGCGAAATAATCAATGTGACGTTGTATTAGAGTGGGCCCTTCCTTCCTTCCCTAGCAGGAATTAACTATGATTAATATTTATGACTACTGCGGTAGGACGTACGATGTGAGCAGCCAGTAGGAACATCCAGAGAGATGCGGGCGTGTGAGACAACTTCAAGACCTTGCCGAGCGAACTTGCTTGTCAGGAGTAATGCGAATTCAAAGTGTAGACCTATTGCAAGCAAGATTATTATTATTGTTTACCTTATACTGACCACGACGATGGTGGCTCTCTACTAGCTAGGGGGTTCTTGATTAGGGCGAGCGATTACGGGTTCGACTCCTATAACAGTAGAACACTACTACTAGAAATAAAAATTGCTGTTCTCGGCTAAAAGTTCCTGAGTTATAAAGTTATGAAAGTTTTAAGCTCCTAAGTTATAAAAATTAAAATCATCTTTTTGTAGAAAGAGACTTTTGAATTCGGGAATGCGTTCAATAACGAATCACCAATGCCCTAGCTTGAAGCCAGTGGCATGGCAAGTCAGCTAAACAACCATTATGGATAATATGTGCACCTAATTTAAAAAATAACTAAATTGAAATAAGTTTTGGCTGGTTTAGGCAAACTACGGAAGCTGCAGTTGTAGCTGGAAAATGGGTGTTGGTCGCTACTCGCTACTCGTTAAATAAACTTATAGCTTAGTTGCGGTCAGCTATAGCTCTGTCTGTCTTCTCTTGAATCCCATCATCAAATTTAATTAACTATTTAAAGGAGTCTACATTAAAATAATCAAAACATCTAACACACCCACCATCTTAAAAAGATGTGAAACAAAAAAGTATGATTACGAAACGAAACAAAAAACTCTTCAAGCTTCCGGCAAGGACAAGACCAATGTGTATGATTCATTGTTTTTGAAACGAAGGAAAACAAACAGATCCGATGTAGAGGTCGTAGTTGTGGAGGGAGGACACATGGTCACGTAACAACAATACGTTGTGATTTGTATGCTGTCGTCGGCTCGCCCACCCGTGCTGCGCGATTAGAGATCACCCAACATGGCTGCTCGAGCAGACAACTGAGACGTATACGTCAATGAGCTACGCGCACATTATTAACGAGGGAAATGCGTGATTGCGTGCCCTTCGTTCAGCATGCTTCACGCACTACGACCAATCAGATTTGAAATATTTAGTTTGGGCCTAATTGAAAATAAATGGGGTCAAGTGGACGGAAGCAATAGAGCACAATTAGTGAAGAAACATAAATCGTGTACGTGACCATTGAGAAAAGATATTTCTTGAAAATGTAAATAGATAACATCTCAACTGATTGTTTGCGATAACGGATGAATGGGACGTTCATTTTGTAGTAATTTCACCAAATTTGAGGACCGACTCAAATAAAAAATCAATGATTGGCATCGGCAAGTGAGCTGTCTGTTCACGCACAAAATACGCAACGCAAGTACAACAGTAAACTTTGGTAATACAACAGTCTGTAGTAAGTAACAATATTTATTCAAATGTAATTGACTGGTATTGGCACGACGACGACGGCGACGAGCTAGCTACTCTGCGAGTCGATATCACATCAATCTGTCCCTACTCAACCCATCTCCCGCGCGTGCCCCGCCCTATGAACAGTCAACAGTCGCTCGTGTGAGTTATGATCCAATTGACTCGCCACTCGTCAGTCCTCTCGGGAGACTCTCACTGATGGGCTCTGCAGCACGCGGCGCTCACACGTCACAGAGAACAACCAGCTCTTAGCAGGGACATCAAACCAGGCGCGACTCTGATGGGCTCTGCAGCACGCGGCGCTCACACGCCACAGAGAACAACCAGCTCTTAGCAGGGACATCAAACCAGGCGCCTCTGATGGGCTCTGCAGCACGCGGCGCTCACACGTCACAGAGAACAACCAGCTCTCATCAAACCAGGCGCGACTCTGAACAATATGATGTTTGAACGTGATTTGACAAAATTGCAATCCGTAGCAAGTTTACAAGGTGTGCTATATATATATATATATATATATATATTAATCGCAGACTTTCACGGATTGAATATGCAGACAATTGTATTTTCGGGTAGCCCCGTGGGGTTTTTTATTATTAGTTCCAAACTTTTCGGGCAGTTTCTCCCTGCCCATCTTAAAGGGAAAATCAAAAACATAAAACATATCAAAAAAACAAAACCTTCTGCATCTGGATACAAAGACAAAACCTTACGTTGGAACTATAATAAAACCACACGGACTACCCGAAAATACAATGCCAACCTCCGACAACAAGTTGACAAGAGGAAGAAAACTCAACAAGACCCCTTGACCATCTACTCGTACGCTGAGGTCATCTAAAAAGAAATAGTTTTGTTGATGTCTTCACAGTTTTTAAAATATCTGGATGTTCAAAATATGTTTGTCATTGTACCTATGTTTTCTAAGCTTTTTTGGTTTTGTTTTTGGGTATCCGTTGCAGTGTTTGTTAAGAGTAAGGTTTTTGTTTGTTTTGATATTGTTTTTATTTTTTAAAATTTCCTTGAAGATGGGCAGGGAGAACTGCCCGAAACGTTGGAACTAATAATAAACCACACGGACTACCCGAAATACAATGTCTGCATATTCAATCCGTAAAAGCCCTGCGATATAACATAAAATATTATATATATATATATGACATAATTAAATTCCCTTTCGAGTTTTTCCCAGTTAAATAATAATATATATATATATATATATATATTATGACATAAAGAAATTCTTTTTGAGTTTCCGAGTTAAATAAGTTTTATTACCAACGTTTCGACAGTTCCCCCCTGCCCATTCTCAAGGTAACGACATCAAATTAAAAAACATTGAGTAACAAACAAGACAATAACAAATAATATAAAAAGACAAAACAAGTCACTGCAACTGCTCAGCTTACATTTAAGATCTTTGCGATGACCCTTAACAGGCAAAGATCTTAAAAGTATGCTGAGCAGTTGCAGTGACTTGTTTTTGTCTTTTATATTATTTGTTTATTGTCTTGTTTGTTTACTCAATGTTTTTTAATTTGTATGTCGTTACCTTGAGAATGGGCAGGGAGAACTGTTCGAAACGTTGGTAATAAAAATTATTTAACTCGGAAAATCGAAAGAATTTCATTATGTCACATTATTTTCCGAGAAAATCTACGTAAAAAAAATATATATATATATGTTATGTTGTATACGTACTCGTCGGGGTGTGCTGCTCCTTTGGGCCCAAGACTCAAACGATCAAACCACTATACAAACCCCTAACAATAACCTTGTGTTACTGTAGTTTGTAAACTCGAAGCAAGCTGCACAAACGGTCGGCTGTCTGTATCACGGGTCTGGTACAGCTAAACTATATATAACGGAACTGCATAGGCAATACCCTTCCATGCCATGGAATTGGAATGTCTTCTTCCGCCTAACAGCTTCCAGCTGGAGGACTAATTGTTTGTTTTCACTCTACACACTCAATTTGTGTCCTCTAAACCTTCCCCCATGGTTTTTATAACACTGTATTAGATAAAACAGTAGGGAGGAAGTGGTTGAAATTTTTGTCACCATTTGCTGCCTGTTGTCTGTCGCATGGAGTGTCGATGCAAATGGCTATAAATAAATCATCTAATTCGGTAGATTAGATTGAGAGTTCACCTATAATATTTTTCTGACTATATTAATTAATAACATTAAAACTATTTGAGCGGCCCATTTCGCCGAGTCGATTATTGAACAATATTATACTATTGACCACATAATAGAGTACACTACGTAGTGTACACGTAGTGTATACTCTATTATCTGTGCTATTGACGTTTCAGCCCAAACTGTGTGTGCTATCCGCATGAAAATAAGTTATTGGATGAGCGTAGCGAGCGTAGCGAGTGGAGCGAAGACTTCAATTTCACTGACCCCCCAAAAAATTTAGCTCTGGGGTTTTTTTTTTTTTTTTTTTTTTTTTTCCGTCTGTTTTGTTCGCTCGATTCCGGGCAAACGGCATATGCGATCTTGATGAAAATTGTAAGGGACCTTCGTTTTTCTCTGAACTTAGAGGTGTATTGTTTTTGGGTACAAACGAAAAATATTTCTCATGAATATCGTACTTTTACGATTTTTTTCGATTTTTAGTGCGATATTTTCGTGACATTTGGTCCGATTCTGACCAAACGGGTGGGGCTACAACGTTTTATATTTCACATGTACATTAAGGGTTTGGTAATGTAGTACCTTTTGAAAGAAAAAGTTGAAAAAGTTAGCCAGAATTCATAGAAATAAAGGTTTTAATATAAGTTTTTTCAATTTTTTAGAGCGATATTTTCGTCCCATTCGGGCCGATTCTGACCAAACGGGTGGGGCTACAACGTTCAGATTTCACATGGACATTAAGGTTATGGTGATGTAGTACCTTTTGAAAGAAAAAGTTGAAAAAGTTAGCCAGAATCCACAGAAATAAAGGTTTTAATATGAGTTTATTGAGGTTTACTAGGAAAACGCTAAAGTCCCGCCGCGTTGATGGATGAGCGTTTTTGTAATTTTTTTGTTTGCGTTTTTTGCGTTTGTTTGCACTTTTCCTTTGCAAGTGCTTTTTGAATGCAGTGTAGGTGATTGTTGAACAGAGTTTCTATTGTTACGTGTTAATTGGTATTATAAACCTCAATAAACTCATATTAAAACCTTTATTTCTGTGGATTCTGGCTAACTTTCTCAACTTTTTCTTTCAAAAGGTACTACATTACCATAACCTTAATGTCCATGTGAAATCTGAACGTTTTAGCCCCACCCGTTTTGGTCAGAATCGGCCCGAATGGGACGAAAATATCGCTCTAAAAATTGAAAAACTTATATTAAAACCTTTATTTCTATGAATTCTGGCTAACTTTTTCAACTTTTTCTTTCAAAAGGTACTACATTACCATAACCTTAATGTACATGTGAAATATGAACGTTGTAGCCCCACCCGTTTGGTCAGAATCGGACCAAATGTCACGAAAATATCGCACTAAAAATCGAAAAAAATCGTAAAAGTACGATATTCATGAGAAATATTTTTTCGATTGTACCCAAAAACAATACACCTCTAAGTTCAGAGAAAACGAAGGTCCCTTACAATTTTCATCAAGATCGCATATGCCGTTTGCCCGGAATCGAGCGAACAAACAGACGGAAAAAAAAAAAAAAAAAAAAAAAAAAAAAAAAAAAAAAAACACCCGAGCTAAATATTTTGGGGGGTCAGTGAAATTGAAGTCTTCGCTCCACTCGCTACGCTCGCTACGCTCATCCAATAATACCAATTAACACGTAACAATAGAAACTCTGTTCAACAATCACCTACAATGCATTCAAAAAGCACTTGCAAAGGAAAAGTGCAAAAAAAAAACGCAAAAAACGCAAACAAAAAATTACAAAAACGCTCATCCATCAACGTGGCGGGACTTTAGCGTTTTCCCTAGTGGAACTAAAAAACTTACACTTTAATTTTATATCTGGAAATATTGAGTGTTGCTATTCCAGCTATATTGTCAATCTGACCCATGTTGACGACGAAGTCAAGCAGTAACCTCACCGTCTCACGTCTTACAGTGACAGTAGGGCAACAGGAATCATGCTTTCAGTCCACAAGACAATTGCTTGTCTTCGTGTTGTTGATCAACATCCCACTAACGGCGTCGCCTGCCCGTCAGAGGTACGAGGATAAGATGGATGTCACTCCCTTTCGTCTATAAATCTGGTATGCCGGGCATTTAATGACTAACGCGTAGGCAGATCAGTGTTATTTATGTACCAATCAGCTCGTGAACACGGAGCACTGTGTAGCAGAGCAGGCCTGTATACGTTATACACGGGTCTAAATAAATAAATAACGACATGCTTTCAATGAGTTGCTTTATCCAGTTCATATAGTTCATACCGAGGTATATCATTGCAGTAGGTTGCAGCAGATTGTGTAGCCAAAATGTAAGAAGTACGTATAGCCCAACAATCCTACATATAACTATAGGAAACGCTCAGTTGGACGCGTTGATAAGCGAGCACGTGCTATAGCTAGACCCACATTGCACATTTTTTTAAATTTTAAAATTTGCGACGTTCGCTGTCCACAGGGCCATGTTTCCAATATTATTTATTATTGCCAAGGTATTTGGGTAAACCCGTGTGTAAACCTTTACTTTGTGGATAAAATCCACCGCCATCTAGAGGACCTTGACTCCTTGGGAAAACTATTTAAACTCTTTGGTGACAAATAATAGACTGCTTCCTCGAAAGTATTTTGATTACTTCTAGGTGGCAGTGCATTAGAAACTTCGCGCGTCTTTTCGTTGCCATGGCAACGTTACATTTGTTATAATGTAATTCTACACTTCTTATCGGATCAAAATAAAATTAACATATTCGTGACCGGACGGACATTCTAAATGATTTGGCTATATCAGATTTTGTCGCCGTTTATTTTGAAAAATAACTTTCGATTAACTTTAATGTAACTTTTTAACTTTTTGAACGATTTTGCTACAAAACTAATGGCATTCAATCGAGAACGAAGCTTGCGGATGGTCAAAATTTCAACTCGATCCGAGCCTCCGTTCGAACGTTATGGCGAGACACACACAAAAAAAAAAACGAAACAAAAAACAAAACCAGTGACTAATTTTTCCGGCAGAGTCAAATTCCGTTTCCGCGTTTCCATTTGACTCTGCCGGAAAAATTTGTCACTCGTTTTGTTTTGTTTTTTTTTTGTTTTTTGTTTGTTTATCTCGCCATAACGTTCGAACGGAGACTCGGATCGATTTGAAATTTTGACCATCCGCAAGCTTTGTTCTCGATTGAATGCCATTAGTTTTGTGGCAAAATCGTTCAAAAAGTTAAAAAGTTACATTAAAGTTAATCGAAAGTTTTTTTTTTCAAACTAAACGGCGACAAAATCTGAGATAGCCAAATCATTTAGAATGTCCGTCCGGTCACGAATATGTTAATTTTATTTTGATCCGATAAGTAGTGTAGATGGAAATTACATTATAACAAAAGTAACGTTGCCATGGCAACGAAAAGACGCGCGAAGTTTCTAATGCACTGCCACCTAGAAGTAATCAAAATACTTTCGAGGAAGCAGTCTATTATTTGTCACCAAAGAGTTTAAATAGTTTTCCCAAGGAGTCAAGGTCCTCTAGATGGCGGTGGATTTTATCCACAAAGTAAAGTTTTACACACGGGTTTACCCAAATACCTTGGCAATAATAAATAATATTGGAAACATGGCCCTGTGGACAGCGAACGTCGCAAATTTAAAAATTTAAAAAATGTGCAATGTGGGTCTAGCTATAGCACGTGCTCGCTTATCAACGCGTCCAACTGAGCGTTTCCTAGTAATATAATGAACAACATACATTTTCAAGTATTTTCTGTTTTTTTATAGTCTGGAATATACATGACAAATTATTACATTATCGAGTGAAGATTCACTCGTTTTATTTTAGGTAGGCCCAAATGTGAAATTTGTTTTGATTAACCCGCTTTCTAAACTCGAATGCACAGATGGTAATCTTAAAGTGTATTTCTTTCGTGGTTGTATGATAATTGGTACGTCATATAAAATTAGATTAACTTTCAAAATGCACAACCGCTTAAAGAGTTATAAACACAAGATTTTAATTTGACCAGGAAATGTAATGAAATTTTAGTTTTCCTCGTCATAACATAAAATTGAGAAAATAAAAAAGATTACAGGGTAATGATTATACTGGGTCCAAGTCCGTGTTGTATTGAACTCAGACTACCAAAATAGACTGTAAATTAAAATTGTAAGTCAATCAAAACGTGTTTATTCGTTTTGGCATGAACAACAAAACTGTCAGTTATATTTTTAAGATTTGGTTCATTATTAATTTAATTTAATATCCATTTCGAACTTGTTATCAAAATTATTGTGTTATTAATACATTGTTGTTGTAATATTGCTAGTTCAAATATTTACTCAAATTCAAATTCAAATATTCATTGTTGAGTCTGCATTTATGTAATTTGATTTATTTAGTTGTCCTTTTATGTAAATCATTTTTTTTAACTGAATAGGATAGATGTTAAATAATTTTATAAAAAATAAATTTAAAAAAGTGTAAATTGAAAATGAATTGCATAAATGAAGCGTGTTCAAGAACACATAAGCTTAATAAATAATCAACCAAATTGCGAAAAAGTTGCCCCAATCAAGATTGCTTGACCAGTATAGGACAAACGTCCAGATCGCATGTGTCCACATGCACTGATCCCTGCGTGCGACTTGCCACCCACTAGAATAACAACCGCTGTACGTCTTTATTACGGTCTCGGCGAAGCTCAGCTGTACGTTATATCAATATTTCGTTCCGTGCGAGACCGTCGAGAAAGAGGTCATAGCACGTTGTGCCGGGTTAGGGGCGAGTGCCCTCATGCAGTTGACAACGCGTAGCGCACACTCCCCCGTCAGCATCGCGCATCGCAACACCAGAATAATACGCACTCCGACCCTTTGCCTTTCTTCACAAGTGGATGAATAATTGGACACGTACAGTTTTCAGGATAAATAGGAAAAGCAAAAAATCCAATAACTCGTGTTTAGCGTCCCGCCATCCTTTGCAGAAGTAGGCGCCCAGCACCGACCTCTCGTATGCTTTGTAAGATTGATCGATATCATGATGTTCGGGCTTCACATAACGTAATGCCAATCAAGACTCGGTGAATCCCTTACACATGTACCATTTTAAAATCAAGTCGAATACAACGTAAAAAATAATCACGATAATAGAAGTGAAAAATAAAATGCGGATTCAGTGTTGGTGCAAGAGTATGAACGTGTCGACTGTCGTGGTACATCACATCAAATCTGTCACCTCGAGCAACAGTCATTTCACCCCCTTATTCTGCACTCCTGCCACGCTGTATGAGGTCACCATGAAGACTTGACTTGTCAGTGTCACGTCGTTGACGGTCAGTTATTAGTTATATTCGATGTTGGAAAATAATAAGTAAATACGTACCAACCAACCAATCAAACAACAATGCAGCACCAGACGACTGGAGTTTCAGTCTTACCTGCAACAGAACAAACAAATTATTAGTTTTACTGTTTCTGTTAATAGTTGGAAATTATTTTCTATCTAGAGCTTTAGTACGGTTGTTTGGTTTATCATGTAATCATTCATCGTGACATGATGAGAGAGTTCAGAAGGATTACTGCCCTGGAAATTGTTTGCGATGACTAGACTATTATATGATATAGGAAGCTAGTATTAAAAAAAATCCTTTTATGCAGGTTAACCGTTCATTATAGGCTACTCTAACCAAAGTAAAATAATTTGTTATCCAGTAAATAATTATATAAAAATGTATGATTTTGGTTTTACAGCAGGCAAATATGACGCTGTTTATACTATTTCTCAACGTCATTAATCGGGAAACACTCCCGTAGGTGTAATTGATTTTATAGAACTCAATCCACAAATTACAAAATCCATCTCAGCGGGGTATTGAACCCCGGTCTCTCGCTTGCACTCGACCGGCAATCGGGAGACCGGGGTTCGACACCCCGCTGAGGCTGAGATGGAAGTTTAATTTCTGGGTTGAGAAATATAAAAATTTTTTAATTTTTTTTAGCAGAGGACGCGCGTTTTAGACACATCTCAGTTTTCACGCGGACGGCTCATATTGCACAGGTAAAAGAAAATTAAAATAATTATTTTTATGACTTTTGACCTATATTATAAAAAGTAAAATTTCGTGTACCTAGAAATTCCTATGTAGACTCGCCAACAATAATTATATACATTGTAAATGTATAATATTTGTAGATGTAGTATACATATCCATTTTGACACACAAGTTTCATACTAAACATGATCTTCTTGAACGCAGGAATAATAATTTGTCAAGTGTCGAGAGAATTGCTCGCTCGCGTCAGACAAAACATCATCATTCAAGTAATGTACACAAACGAGCATTGCACCGACCGAGTAGTCGAGACTCGAGACGCGGCCTGCAGGGAAGCTTCTGGGAAATGAGGCAAATAGGAGAACTGGGTTCCACGAGAACGATGTCGATCGTTAAATATTTATCGAGTCAACTCAAATGTGAGTGTAGCAGAATGTAATTGAACAAGTTTCCACTGCCTGCATTGCAAACTGAAATTCCCCAGGGAAAACACATACCATCCAGGAGTCACATGCGCGCAGATCTCGGAATACAACATATAATAATTATGAAAAACCAAATAAGTAAACAGATTAAAGTGTGGTCATGTGATCATTGATTGATTGTGGGCACATAAAAGGACAGGGATATCATATTTAGGTCCCGATTTGGGAGCTGAAATTAATTACAAATAATCACAATTTTCAACTCTGCATTATTTTTGTTTCAAAACTGGGCAGTCAATAAGAATTTACCTTGTGCGACTCACGTTTAGGCGAGAATATTCCTCAGCCGGTAACCAATCTAACTAATACCTGCATAACGCAGTTATCACCCTAGGAGGATAAACATTCAGAGTTGAAATTGTTAGCCAAATGTTAGTTTATCTAATCTAATCTAATTAATATTTCGTTTTTCTTCCTAGAGATCAGAGCTTATCCCGAAGTGTTGCGATACTGATAATGATGTTTATAAACCTTGTTGTAGCTACCAAACAAGTGTCATCCTTGTGTCAAGTTATCACTGAGAAATATCGGAGATGAGCAACGTCGCGTGACCTAAGTCAGCTCCTCGAACACAACTGATAACGACAGTCTTATCTCGGGCAAAGCTGTTGACAACTAGATGAGAATAATGTACTAGTGTTACCAGTGTCTTAGCTAGGAATTCAAAGGTCTGGGTGCAAGGCTGCTCGATGGGCTCCTTGCCCCCTATCTCAGGACCCGGGTGCAACTGCACCACTTGCACCCTCTATTCCTACGCCCCTGATGGTTACAATAAGACAAATAAATTAATTGACACCATCATTGACAGACTGAACAGTACGAGAAAGAAGCATTGCTAACAGTAACAAAGCACAACTTTGTTACTTTACGATACGTACGTTTACAAGAGCACGGTTATCATTTTTGGGCAGTTCTAGTCTTTATTTGCATGAATCGTATAGGCCTACCAGTCGCGTCTCAGATAGCATTGCAGTATTGTATTTACGTCGTTACGAATTTCTCAAAATAAAATAACCACCAGTGTTATTCCCTTATTTTTCACCCTAGAGAACACTTAAAAAATAACTGTCCAGTCCAGCTCCAGCTGAATACAATGTTTTCCAAACATATTTCGTTACTGCTTGGAGGTGAGTTGACAGATAGTCCATCATCACGAGTTCCATCAGCCTCGTTCTTTAGACCTTGCACTTGCAATAAGTCAATAACAACGATGCAAGGCAATTTCTTGTACTGTAGAAGACTGTGTGTGTGGTCGTCAAAAATGACTTTCGAAGGTGGAAAGTGGTGGAAATAACGCCTTCTATAATCAATGCTATACTGCAAGATATAAATGATGTATTGACCAAGCACATGTCAAAACGATGTGGACCATCCATACCTTCAGGCAAGACGCGTAGGAAATCTTTTTCGAATGTGGGAATGATGTGCTGATGAGCCCTTTTTGTCTTCTACATTCTTTCAAGTATAGCCACAACTACAAGTCAGCACACCCTAGGAACACAGGCCTTAGGTATACTGACAGTGACTGCTACTAGTTTTTCAGCTGTAGCCAATGTATGTTTAACTTTTTGAAGTGATGGGGGGAGGCTTTCTTTCCACACGCCTGCTTCAGGGTCCCATGGGACTCCGACAAGAGCTTCATGATCCCGCAATGTAATATGATCATACTCACGTACAGAGGGAGGAAACATAATTGGATCGAGTCGAGATACAATGTGGAAAGAAAATAGTGTCCAAACGTGTGATACGTATAATACTCTTATTTCAGTAAGAGAAATACGATAGCGAGAAATCGATCATATCAGGTTCCGCTATGCAGTGAGGATGAAGACCTAGGGGGGGTGTCTGTCTACCCTCTATCTATGGTAGCAGCCACGCCGACAATTCAGCACGCCACGCTTGAAAATGGTCGTTTTCGTTGCCTTTGTTTGCTTACTTATGCATTAGTCATTTCCACGTATGCCGTTCACATTTGCGGCTGACGTCAAGTAAACATATGTAGGAATTGAGCAAACTTCCCGTTGCCGTATTTGGAGGGGTGTGGTATGGCAGAAAACATGAATAATGAGGTATTGTAGTCATTCACAACACAACCCGTAGATTAATCTAGATGATCCTTGGGCTATTGCGTCGTGTTGCCAAGGATAATCCAGAACTCAACATTAATAATATTGTAAAAATCATTATGCCATTACATAGATGTAGTGTACTAAGTTTATTAGGTGGTTGAATAAGATGTATGGCTTAGCTAATTGTGAAGATGTACTCAGTTAATAAGTGAAATATGAAGTTTGGAAATACTTCCACGAAACCTAATATTTATGATAATTGTTTTTCGATAATACTTTTCCATCAGTGCAAAAAATTCGATTGAATTCCAAGGCAAAATTTGTTCATGATAAATACGGTATACGCAAAGATCACTTTTAGTCAGTCCGTTCGTACGTGTGTCACGACGTCTCAATAGTAAAAAACAATCATGACCTCCGATGACATTGACCTTCAGTCAACGGGGATGACACGGACGTTCTTAGTGACCCCGAGACTGAGAGTCAGGGGGCGAGACTATCCATAGCAAAGGGTAGAATTCTAGCAAACCCAGCACCAAGGGTATTTAAATGCTAGATAAAGTTTTATTTGTGTATCCTGTACTTGCCCCCTGTTTTGGGTACGACCGTACTTGACACTAATAAAATAAAACGCATACACTGACTAAAGTAACCAAAGTGACTATACATTTATTGTTTATAAAACCTAAAAATAAATTTTTGGCCACGTGTTTCCAAAATTTGTCGAGTAGACCTCTCAGGCCAACTACTAGAATCTATATTACAGAGTTTGAACATCCGATCAAATCAACTCCGTCTCCAGCTATCTCCCCGAGCTAATGTGCTACGTGACGACACGTCCAATCAACGCGCGATGCAGATTCGCGTGACGTCACGTGACATAAGCCCATCTCCGAGCCACGTCCGACGCGTGCGCCGAATACGTCTTCGTGGAAAGAAAAGTCAGGTTTAACATAATATTTTAACACCGGATATAACTCATACTTCCGGAAGGCGACCAGACTTTCAAGATGCGACGAGACGAGACCCTCGCCGTGTGCATGCAATAACATCGAGTGGTGTGATTCGAACAGAGTATAAAGAGTTTACTGAGGTCAAAAGACAAAGAACGCACTAAAATACAAAAGTATCAGTCACAATTGAAAATATGTCAAGCTGGTATTGAAGAAATGGACTTTAAAAGGGGCAGAGAGAAGGGTTCAAAATTAAACTTTGCATTGTGTTATGTGTTGTATGATTTTCGAGTCTGTAAAATTGAAAAAATGTGTCAATTTCGATTTTTTCAGACTAATCCACAATAATTTTTTAAAAAATCTAAAAAAAATGTAGGTTCTAGTTCTGTTTGATTTGATTTGAAGGCTATTCGACACGATGAGTGGTGATAAATGAGGATGAAGTATGAATAGAAGGGAAGAGGGGAAACCCGGTACCGGCACGTAGCCTACTCCTTTCGAAAAGTACCAAGGGGACCAACTGCTTTACGTCCCATCCGAAAGGACGGATTGCCGAGCAGACGTCGAGGAGAACGAAGCCGTTACACTAGCTCTCGAACCCTCCGTCTGCTCTAACCAGCGGTGTACGTGTGTCTCAGGGTTTTAGTTCTAGGTCTAGGAGACGTTGCTGAAATTGAGCGAAGTGCCGTAGTAGACAGCATCTACTTATAGTGTCTACCATACACTCACGATACGCACAACACAAGGACCACTAGATTCTCTTGCGGTCGCCGCTACACTCGCTCGCCGGAGGTTCCCCAAAACCGAAAGATTCAGTGGACATTGTCCACGGGGCCTCGACATCGACAAAAAGTAAACGCAAGAGTTTTGTGGTGTACTGTACTTGTGTTAGTATAGGGAAACACCTTAGTATCATTTTACAACACCTTTCTCTCAGGAACATCTGAGTAAACTTGGTCTACAGTGGCGGCGAGGTGAGGTGATTGAATTTACCACGTGCCCGGCGTGCGTAATGTCCCCACCAGCACCACGTGTACACTCCACAAGTAACGACAGCAAACAACGTGGGGAGTAACGGACCGGATGAGCTCGGGGATGCGAGGGTTACACAAACACACACTCCCGGATTCCACATTTGGTAAACTGTAACTACTTTTGTACGCTTCATATGCCCGTGTGCGTGATCTTTAGAGTTTGGATATGTAGTGGGGTGTTTGAGTTATAGTGTGAAACTATGAATAAATGAACATTGTAAAACAATGGCGAGCAGATGATTTATATTGTATCTTATTCTTTAACTACACATACCAACTAAATACATTTTAGAGCTGTAAAGCAAAAATATTTCTGCCTCCACCAAGGAATGGAACGTATAAAAACTTCCATGGTGTTATATCGCGGATAATTTCATCTCGAACTTCAATAGAAGACAAATAAATCGTTTGTCGACTGTCGAGTATTAGTAATACCAAAGAAAACATATTTTGTATAATGTACATTCCCCACACTGTCAACTTGTCAAAGCAAGCGGGCGGTATTATTCCCGCAGTATTCGACTACGATCGAGGAAACTTACATATTATTTGGTTTACCTCATCTTATCTGTGCTAAATTTTGTTGTTTGGATTTTTATTATCTTTGTTACTTTACCATTGTTTCTTTTGTTTTGCTGTGTATGTTTAAACCCTAATGAAAACCTTTCAGTGAGCAGTACCGATGACTGGTATCGAACCAACGTCCTCCTGAACGTGCTACCTCTGCCCCACTGACTCGAGAGTCGAGACTCGAAAGACACGACGAGTGACGTTCATTTCCATTTAGGCTTTCCCAAGTTTCTCTCAAAGACTGATATCCTAAAGAACCAGCTTAGTAGCCTCTCTTGAGAGTCCTCTTGATATAGGCCTAGAATAACGTGCTAGGTTTGAGGGGGGTGGGAGAAGTCGCGAGGCGAGGGCAATAAAATGAAATTGAATTTCCCTCATAAACGGACATCCGTTATAACTCGTAAGTATACCTCCTAGTGAGTGAGACTGCGACCCCTTCACACATTACTCATCAAGTTAAAACATATTTATTTATATTGGACGCACGCGTATCATGCGCCGCTCATTGCAGCTTCCCCATTGCCGATGGGCTTGAGATTTACTTAGTGAAAATATACCGTCCACGGTTACGGTCTGACACGATATTCCACGGCCCGCGGTGGGTATAACAGCGAATGGATAGAGCCAAGCCCCAGAGAAGAGGTTTTGGGTTCGAATCCCGCAGAAAGGTTAATCTATTGAACCACGCCGGGTTGAGGACGCCGTTAGCAACAGGCGCGTAGAAGTTCTTTTTCGAGGGGGGGGGGGGGGGGCGGCGTGATGGGGGCAGCTCCGTACGCCAAAGATATACTAACTCCAGTTTTTCATTTGTGACAGCATGGTGATGAACTGCAAACTGGATGTTCAACATCCTGAAGTAAGTACCTCCTACGCACCTCCTCAGCAACCCTCACGTTATGCAAAACCAACGTTGTCGCTCTGTCCCATCCCCCCGTCCACCAAGTCTAAACCGGGAGATTGCTTCAGAGTCGAGTATATGAAAGAATATCTACGACAAAACGAAACTTCATCCATGTTGACCGGGATTTCGAAATACGGATATACGCTCACCGGTCATGATTTCAAACAGTCACTCTTGGAACATGTTTGGATCCAAAAATATATTTTTATAGATTCTATTACTGTGAGAATGTTTGCACGTGCACACATAAAACTAGGGAATTGTCCGTGCGCACAATAATTGAATCCCGCATGAAATGACACGCGTGCATGTGCAGTGTCGGTACAGCTGGGTCTAATCCTGGCCGGATGTGTAGTCACCACCCCGGAGGTTTACCGCTCGGGCGTGCGAGGAGGGACGACCGACCCGGGCTGATCGTCAACGGAGTAGACGTGACAGACACAGCAAATGCGATTGTCTCACCCTCCACTCCCCACCCGACCATGCCCCTCTAAAATAGGTCACATACTCGCAAAACACATCTGGGTTGAGTCCCAGTCGGGGTAAGCTTTTGATTTATAGATTGCTATTACTTCGTACCCGTAAAGCTATATTCTGCAGGACAACGCCGAGCACAACATTAATATTTTGCCAGTATAGCGCATCACTGAGTATTTTTAAAACCCCTATGACTTATCTTACATCCTGCAGGGATGCTTTATTAATGCATGGTTACATTCACTCACGAGTCACGATTAGTGCGCGAAACTCCCTCCAACAAGCATCACTTTTACGTCCGTCTGTGCGTGTGTCAAGTATCACGACACGATAACAACCGAATACGACGTCCGATTGACATTCGTTCTTTTCGTGAAAATTCGTGACCCAGCAGCTCCACCATTTTTAACGTGCGAACAAGCAACGTACCGAAGCTTTGCTCCCACTTCTCGGTACTCCCTTACCAGCGCTCGTTATATATAATTATTATATCAAAATCAGCTAGAAACTAGAAAGTGACTTTTTTATAAATAAATAATATACAAATTTATATTTAGCGTCTACCCACTCAGTTACGTTTCTCATTTGCAATGAGTGTGTTCGTGTTTACTTTCGCTGTTATGAAGCCGCATCAAGCTGCTGGTGCACATTTTTAATTATGATCTTGATTGTGAGAATATTTTTGTCGTTTTCTCAAGTTAACTTTTTGTCGTTTTCTCAAGAATCTTAATAAAACGACAAAAAGTTAATTTCTCACAGTTTTGAAGTTTTCGGTGAAGTTTCTTCGAAGCATGCAGCAGAGTAGAGTCTTGTCTATGTTTTGTGGCAATATATGAAGGCAGAGTGAGCGGTATCCTGCCAGCTGGAGGACGAGGAGGTAACTATAAACTAACTTATTGATCACCGTTGCACATCAGTCGCACGGGAAGTAAAGCGTAATGACAGGCGTACGCTACAATGTCTACACGGGTTAACTCCCCTCCCTTCATCGCCATCACCAATATCACAATTCATAAATCAACCGAGCGTGAAATCGCTTGGTTTGGACGTCCAAAGTCCATTTTCCCGTGTCTTCGTGCAGTATATAAAACGTTTCCGCTTTTAGCGGCGGTCTTGACGCATTTTACTCGGAAGAAAGAACGAAGGTGGAAGGAGAGGAAAGGAAGGATGCGCGCCCAAGTCGAGTCCACTTCCTGCCGGGATGGGCGTGACACGCGCACACACACACGTGGACGGGGTAGCAACGAGCGAGACCATTGTTTCGAGATAATCGAGGCAGTAAGGTGTGGGCTTGTTTGTTATCATGGCGATCAAGTGACGCCTGATTGAGTCTATTGGGATACAGATTCAACGCGCATTGCGTTTCCTTGGACTTGGGGAGTGTTTACTATAGTCTCGTCAAGCCCTCGGCAGGATAGCTAATGAAACTTGTATCTCCATTTCAAGAAAATATACGATTGTCATTGGCCCATATTTATAATAATACCTAGGCCTACTGGAAAAGCCTTTATGAAGATTCAGAACCTATATTTTTCTACGGAAAATCATGTATTAAAAATCAAAAATCTTCTTTGAAAATATTTAATGATTTCAAGTTCAGTATAATAGTACAGATATGGGTGACCAACCAAGTTCCGACTCCACCCCATAAAATCTCAAATCTCGAACGAGATATTATGTAAGTTAACCCCTTTCGTAAAATTCGATTAAAGTTTAATTTAGATTTCGATTAGGTAATCGAGATTAACGTGTAATAATGTGGTGATTGAGTTCGTCCCCAAGGCTTCGTGCAAAGAGGAAGCGATGAACTCGGCGCCCTCATAGACCACACCAAAACAAGAAACCCGGTTCTGAATTCTGATACAGAATGGACTATTTTTTTCTGAAACGCTTTGAAGCTCTATATCGAGTCACTCCCAGAGTTGCTCCAAGATAAGAACAAACTAGGTTCTGAATTCTGATACAGAATGGAGTATTTTATTCTGGACCGCTTTGAAGCTCTATGTTCATTGTCCAATGGCGTTGTAGTTTTCACAAATGTGTCAAAATCAAATGTGTACATCTCTCCAGAGTACATTTTCAAAACAATTAATATTAATTATAGTTTGTTTATTCGCTGACCTTTAATAAGGGCCATAAAAGAGGTGTATGAAGTTATTGAGACAAGTATTTGAAATGTTCCCCGATGGCGACATGGACATACACACTTTGTAAACCTCCGAAAGCTTAAATTTTTTGGGTTGAAAATTGGATCTCAAAAAGTGTTCAAGAAAATATGTGAAATTCGCTGGATTTTGTGATAAAGCGATTTTTTAAGTTGACTTCCAACATCGTAAAAAAGAAGTTGGCCCGAGCTCAAATAATTTTTAGTTATAGACATAAATATGCGAGAGTCGGTTTTATTTTTCTTACAACCAAATAATACACAAAACAAAACATTTCGATTTCTTATCAAAAAATAAACTAAACAAGTGAGTTTAGTTTATATACTAGTTTATATCTATTTTAAGAGGCTGACACCGGAAATCAGGCGTTTTCTTGGCTTTGTGAAAAGATACAGAATCAAGCTTAGAACTAGTTACAGTTGTCAGTGGCTCAAGGAGACAATTCCGATTTCACTTTGTCTTAAAATAGGTTACTTTAAATAAATTGCCACTCTGACGGTCAGTTCAAAAAAACTAAACTAACTAACCAACCTAGCAAAGCATTGGGCGCTACCGCTACATACATCAATAACATAAAATTGTTGAAAAAACAATGATAAAGAATTGAGGAAGAGGTGTTCGTTCACGCATTCGCCTCAAAAAATAAAAACAAATCAGGGGCGATAGAATTTACAAAAATTATACTTTATAAAATTAATCCGTAATGGTGGTCGCAAAACCTTTGTGAAGGTGTCGGTAAACAGTACGCTGGCACACTCATAAGAAGCAATCGGCTATGGGGAATTAATCGCTAGGAATAGTTTTGTAAGTGCGGCTTCAGTATTATTGTGATTATCACCATTATATTTTATTGCAGTATTATTGTGATACCACCATTATAGTTTATTGTTGTCTATGGATAATAAGTTATACACGTCGGTGTCGTACATAGTGGATGGGCAAGATGGCACGAATGGTAGGAGGGCAATAGGAATAAGTATTTTCCAACGTTCGGAATCAAGAATCTGAATACGACGAGGAATGTGAAAATAATCTCTGGAGCGGAAGCAAAGGGCAACAAATCCATAAATAACAAGCTGAGCAAGATCAAAATATGAGACTTCCAATTGAAGGAACAGACAAGTCCACTGTAGCCTATGAGAGAATGATGGGTCACGGGGCAGAGTGCGGAGAGAGACCACCAGGAGCGTTTGTGGATCGCGGACGTCGCATACAAACCACATTCGGTTGATAATAATAATTAATACTATCGAGAAATTAAAAGAGAAAAAACGACAATTCAGTTGCGTTTCGATTCGATTCGAGACGATGGGTCGATGCTGACTGAAACATCAAACATATTATGCCTTATGCGAGGCTCGAAGCGAAGCCTCATGACCCATATGAGCCTCCGCGGCGACGATCTACGGAGGTGTAGGTATAATGACAGTCAAATAAAGGCGAGTCGGAATGTGTTTCAGCTGAACATCTCGGTGTATTCAGCTATTAAGAGGGTTCACCACCCTTTTGATAGTTAGTAAATAGCGGTTTGCTCGGCCAAAAAGCATCCTACGTATATACAATTTTGCAAACTTGTCAATAAAGCATACATGGGACGTTCCAACAGTCATAGATTTTCAAAATTTTGACTTGATCAGCCAGAAAAAATTCACGAATATAGTCAATTTTGGACTTTTTAACAAAATTGAAATTCGTGAAATCTCATTTATTTTTTATAAATTATTTCAAAACAAATTTTAGGAATGTGTTACTATAGAAACCTTTATTTCCACTTTCTTGAGATATGTTCAAAATTTCTAACAACTGTGATGTCATTCAGCCGAGCAAACAGAAAATTGACTAAAAAAGGGGTGGTGAACGCTCTTAATCTATGATAGAGAATGTATTGGGGCAGGATTTACAGTTGAAAGAGTCGAGATTTGGTGGTGTGCAAAACATATAACATTCTGATATGGGAACGTTGCTGTTTTTCTTTATTGCTTATACTGGATTAGGGAGATTGTAGGCAAACCCCTGGAAATCTGTGAAGCAGTTATCTGTAGTTTATTATTATAAATAGTGTTCACTATTCAGTATTCACATAGAGAGAAGAAGCGGAAGTCAATGTATCAGAACATGTGTATCTACCAGCAGCGGCGTAGCTACGGAGGCCGAAATTGGGGATGAGGGGGCACAATTCTGATGGCAATTATCACAATTTTATAAATTATCGACAAAACCACGCTAAAACCTAGTAAAATACCACCATTTGCAATGTTAAAAAATAAAAATTACAACATTTCGCCCCAGACCCAAACTAGCCCCCCCCCCCCCCATTGTACCAGGATACATAGTACTTTTCCCGAAACAATTGTTTCATGGCAACGTTACACCCCACCCCCCCAAAAAAAAAAAAAAACAATGGCTACTTACGCCACTGAATATCAGAGTTCCTTAGTCTCTCATTCGAGGTATTACTATGGTGCACGATGATCCGGAAGGGAGGGGTGATGCAGCATAGTCCTATAATAGTAGCGGTATATTCGTAGGCAACAAACATAAATTAACATAAATCTAACAGCCAAAACGTACACGAAACGATCTTCAATTAGGTAATGTGTGCAGAACCTTCTGCACTTGCACTCAATGCGGGGGCCTAGGGGTGTTTATAATCACTACTACACTACTACAAGCACGGAATGAGAATTCATAACGAACAGCCCTGCAGGGGCCCTCACGATTGATGAGCGTAGCTCGGTGGGGCAATGCGTTCGGTCCAATAAATTCTGTTCGTTTGGTGGATGTTTTTAAACGAAGAGAAGTGTTTACTTTGCAACCACTCCCAGGATTGCTATAAGAAGCTAATAAGCACGCTTTTCTAGACTCGAGTGTGTGTGTGTGTGTGTGTGTGCAATTGCAGGGAAGTCGGCGTGGCCTCAACCTAAAGACGGTTTAGATTGGATTATTGCTCTCAATTCTAAGAGACGTGTCAGTGCAGCCGGCAATTAGCATTCAATGCATCATTCATGAAAAGGCCTAAGCAGCGGAGATGAGACGTAATAGAAGCGAAGGCTTATGAGGTGTGCGGGCGGCGTGGGACCACACACCGGCCCAATGAAAAGACTCGGGCTCGAGGGGGAGAAGGGGATTACTCGGAAGAAATACAGCGAAATTATTTAAATTAAATTAAATTCAGACCAGGAGTGTCGCAACCGCCTGTTGCCTACTTTACAGACTCTCGCCTGCTTTTACGGCCGCCTAGGAAAGTATATCAAGAAGAAAAGTGGAAAAGTCAGTTAGGCAGTATTCAATGAATGCGCGACACCCGCTTTCATAATCATGCCTACCGCAAGCTCATCTACTACATAAGAGACAATAGAGTACCCTACCGTTGAGTTACCTAACACTCTAGTTAAAGCTTATGTTACAAGGTCTTATCTATTAGTGATTTGCATAACAAGAGGTGCTAAGCATCTCAACCATCGTTCAATCTAAAGCAGCAAGCCCTACGTGCATTATCTAATAGAGACTAACACAATGATAATGGCGATAAGCGAGTTTTCCTATTTATAGCACTGAACTTGACTTGAAGATGAACGATGTAGACCACGCGAAGAAGTGGAGCAAGGAAATGCATTGCCCGTCTACTAGTGCTTCTAGTTGCACAACAAGGGAGTTACCAGGTATAAGATAATTGTAATTGTGCTGACACTGATAATAAACACATACGAATACGATGAAGGCACGAACATTATAATACCAGATAACAAAATGCGATAATGAAGCACAACAAGGGAGTTACCAGGTATGCTGCAAACCCTGCCCGTCTAAAGGCTTCTAGTTGCACAACAAGGGAGTTACCAGGTATAAGATAATTGTAATTGTGCTGACACTGATAACAAACACATACGAATACGATGAAGGCACGAACATTATAATACCAGATAACAAAATGCGATAATAAATGGTAGGTGTTCTGAACTAGAATGCGCTGCATACCCACCTACCCAGTGGCGTGTAACTACACTAGGGCAGTGTGTTCTTTTCAGCACGACTAGTGAAATGGGTATGTGGGTAGAGTCTGAGTTAGTGAGTCATCCAAAAATAATTACGTATACGTTCTTTCCAGAGTAAAGTACATAATGAACAATGGGGGTATTTGGAGGAGGCACCCCAGCTAATGCAGGTCCGGGGAGCACATGCAGCCCCGGAGAATTTTTCGATTGTAAGAGTGTGATCGGATTTTTTTTAAACTCATAAAAGATGTATGAAATAATTGCAAATTAAGAAAAACATCTAAATATCTGTAAAATATCTTAATAAATTCCACATTATCAAATAAAAATTGAAATAAAATAAGACCAAATACAACTGGAAGTGACGATCGGAAGTAGACGTAAGAAACAATTTAAATGAAAAGTTACGTTTTTTCATTCCACCAGAAATTTACTTTATAGAGCGAGCGTAGCGAGCGTCTCACTTGACTCTTATGGCTTGAATGTCTGTTTTGTTTTGTTTTGTTTTCCGTTACTGCTTCGATACAGGTCGCACCGTTTCTCTGATCGACCTGAAATTTTGCACACATGTACATACCACCTAGGCGCGTTGCTGTATAGTTTTTTGAACAAAATCCGATCGTTGGTTATAAAAAAATAATAATAAAAAAAAAAAAAATGTTCCGATCGTTATGAAATTTTGCAGGGTCAATAAGTACAACATTCTCTCCTATTTTACAAATTTTCAGCTAAATCGGTCAAGACCTTAAAGACTTATTGGTATGTAATGTAACATTATGGGAATGTCGTACTCGGGTCGTTGTTGCACGTACCGGTGCTCGCTCAACAACGCGACGGGACTTTAGCGTTTTCCTAGTAATTAATTGGTTGCTTCACTATTATTTATTATTTTTAAACTTTGAACGTGAGTTTCTATGTTACCCATGAGTGCAAAACTTTTTTTTTTGGCTCAAACTGTAGGCCTATTGAACTTACGGACTTGCGAACTTTTTCCGAAGCAGCAATAATTGACATTTAAAGCGGTTCTGCGTTAATTGCTAGAATTTGATGACCGTTCAAAATAACGGAACCACAAACAGATTTTTTATAAACACAACATTATTACGGCTACCTTTCAAATTATGTTGCTCAGGTGGACAAAAACGCGCCCTTATTTGTTATATTCAAGGGTAAAGTCAACCAAAAAATTGTGATTTTCAGGATGTTTGAAGTTCAATAGCTCAAAAAGTTTTTTTTAAGGGGGGTGGGGGTGGTGTGTTTAATATGTATTTTTTAAATAAGTGCGCTTTTTCTACATACACAAGAGTTTGACTGTTACAAAGTTTTCCTTTAAAACAATTTAATTCGCTTTTCGGAAACGCTGGTGAAAGTATTTGATCCGCTCACCAACTTGAGATATTTCGAAACACTGATATTGTTTATTCAAATCAAGTACATGCAAATCTGATCGGGGAAAACGAAAATATCCGATTTAAATCGAAAAGTTGAGTTTTAAAAAAACGATTTAAATCAATTTTTGCGACACGTGCTTGTCAAAAAGTGATGGACAAGTGCGTGAAAAACAAATGTGTGTACGGCAGGGCAAGTGCGTGTACTGTGTACACCAGTGACTATAGACTCGCCTCGCCGGTCACCGAACTCGGTACACATCACATGGTGACAATGTGACTCACGAAAAAACGCAAGTCCAAGCGTGAGCAATGCTTCAATTAGAATTAATAATTGAACTCGATGAAGCCATTTAGCGTGGGTAATACGACAACAGACTTTGCAGCTGGAAGTATTGTTCTGTTTGGCTTGAGCTATTTGTGTACGATCAGCATCTGCTACCATCAAGAACCCTTTCGCTCCTCGTGTATTGTACTTCCTAAAGTAGACCATGGAAACATTCTGTCTGTATCACATTCACATGCATTACAAAGTCCCAGTAGTATCTGTAGGGAGACCAACATTTGATTATTTGAGAAACTAAACTAATGTGCAACACCCGGTACAACAGCAGCTTGTTGCGTAATAAAATATGAAGATGCTATATCAAACGTGGGCTAAACCGCCAGTCAATCGCCTGCCATGCTTCCGTGCTTCGTCGTCTCGATTATCGCTATTGCGTGAACAGTGTGGGCTAAACCGCCAGTCAATCGCCTGCCATGCTCCCGTGCTTCGTCGTCTCGATTATCGCTATTGCGTGAACAGTGTGGGGTAAACCGCCAGTCAATCGCCTGCCATGCTTCCCGTGCTTCGTCATCTCGACTATCGCTATTGCGTGAACAGTGTGGGTGAAACCGCCAGTCAATCGCCTGCCATGCTCCCGTGCTTCGTCGTCTCGATTATCGCTATTGCGTGAACAGTGTGGGCTAAACCGCCAGTCAATCGCCTGCCATGCTCCCGTGCTTCGTCGTCTCAATTATCGCTATTGCGTGAACAGTGTGGGCTAAACCGCCAGTCAATCGCCTGCCATGCTTCCGTGCTTCGTCGTCTCGATTATCGCTATTGCGTGAACAGTGTGGGCTAAACCGCCAGTCAATCGCCTGCCATGCTTCCGTGCTTCGTCGTCTCGATTATCGCTATTGCGTGAACAGTGTGGGCTAAACCGCCAGTCAATCGCCTGCCATGCTCCCGTGCTTCGTCGTCTCGACTATCGCTATTGCGTGAACAGTGTGGGGTAAACCGCCAGTCAATCGCCTGCCATGCTTCCGTGCTTCGTCGTCTCGATTATCGCTATTGCGTGAACAGCAGCCATCAATACCATATTGCTCTAGTAATCCTGGCCAACCAACACAACTTCCCACGGGAATTATCTGGCTGGTTGTCGCAGTGTTATTTTTCCGTGCGGAATGATCACCTGGATCTTTTAAAAAGAGTCCTCGTACAACAAGATTCACAGTAGGTGCAAATTTTAAAACACAATTCTCGGTTCAGTTAATTTGGTGTATGTACACCAGCTTCGAGAATCAATGGTAGTGACCTCGTCAGCGGACTGAAGATATCTCCAAGATAGGATAGCGAAACCCCGATGACATAAAAAAAATTGTCTCGTGATTCAAGAAACAAATCCCTTGCAAACATACAGATGTTTCCCCCTGTTCATTAAATAATAATAGTGCACAACTTCTGGATACTTTCTGTAGTCTCACTACTATTTTATGGCTCCTTCTTTCCAGTACTTCAAACTTTCCACGAGGCAGCCGTAAAGTGGAAACATCTGCGCCAGGCTTACATTAGCGAAAACATTTTGCGGTTGGCTTCGATCTCCATTACTGATTCAGTTATCCGACAGTAATTTATTTGAAGCCTGTTTTGATCAATTGAAACTTCCTAAGACTAAGATTAATGTTAAATGCAGATTGAAAAAGTTCAACTAAATTAAATTTAACTCTTACTTCTTAGCATTATGCCTTCTTCGACTCTGACCTGCTGTTGACCAGGAAAGGACATAGTATTCAATAAATTATAATTAACCTTGTTTTAATTATCTGTATTCTCAGTACTCGCTTTATAGGCCAAATAAACACTGTCTTGTCATTTTTTATGTATTTAGTTCGAGTGCAAAAATACTCTGTAAATAAAATAATAAACTGTATTGCGCATGGTTGGCAAAAAACATGACGTCATCTATAAACAGAGGTAGCCGTAAGCCGAAGGAACTACCGGAATAATTTATTCCTACAGGAGGAACTAGAAACGACAAACATCCATATTCAAAGAACTGCAACTTGCAATGTTTATACTTGTTTAAAGTACGGAAGTAAATGAAAGTTCTACAGTTCCTTTCGGAAATTTACTATTAAAAACTGATAGGAACCAAGGTGACAACGATTAAGATCCCACACAAACAATTTTGAACACCATCAGTAAAAATGGTCCATAAACAGCCAGCAACGATTATCGAAATGGAGGCTGAATACGACAATAACATAGGCCCTACGAGCCAGTTTATGTGAGCATTTAATTTTCCCACTGGAAGATAAAGATCCAACGCACCCGAGTATGATATGGCCATTGACCCTGCAGGCAATCAACTTCCCAACAGAAACTCCTGTGATGACGGCGAATAAGCCCTCCTGCCGTGGAGTGATCGATATTACCTACCCTGTTCTCTGGCCGCATGAGACGGAGCTCCTCGTTGCAATCGACTCCAGAGACCGCCTGACTGACTGGGGCACGAGAACGAGTTGATGGTGAGGTGTGGTGGACAAGGAAATGCAAAAGTTACCGCTAGTTATCGCTCGTAGTTCAAGAACACTGCGCAACACAACAGAGCAATCTGTTTATGTGGTGTCATTAGAACTATAAAAGATCGATGGACGAACCATGACAAAAATATTTCATCAGTACAGTATTATTGCTTGTAATAACATGGTGAAAAAATAAATAAAAATAGAAAATAAATAAATAAAACTGGTCAAAATATTTGAAATTTTTTTCGTACAATAGCTTTCAGTAAACCATAAATCACTACGTTATTATTTTTCGATGTTGCGTTGCGAAACGTTATTAGTAGAGATACATTCAAAAACGTGATTTCATCAAATAGGCAAATTGCTCATGCTGTTCGTTCGGCTGACTGACACACGTATGTCACGAAATTGGAAAGATCTCTACAGTAACACCATTCTAAAATTTGTCTTAAATTAATTTATAAAAATTAAATTAGTTTTCACGAATTTCGATGAAAGTTCAAAATTGACTGTATTTGTGATTTTTTCTGGCTGATTAAGACAAAATTTGTAAACTCTATGACCGTAGGGGCTGTCCATGTATGCTTTATTGATAACTTTTCGAAGTTTCACATACGTCTGATGCTTCTTGGCCGAGCGAATAGCTACTATTCCCCCTTGGGGTTCGGACCCACGTCCCTTGAGGTCAAGTATACGCTTCGGACCTACCCGATGAGCCATCGCGGATGGCATGGACCAAGAGAGAATCACCATCCATGCACTTCAAAATAGTGGGTGGAGAAGTTGAGATACGCAAGTCATGAGGGGCGGTCGCGGGGTCAAGTAGCCAGACGGCTTCCGTCATTGTTTTGTCTAAAAATAACTACTAGAGAAACATAATTCTTATGGGAATTATTCTCATTTCATGGATGCATATTATCATTAGGACGTGATAACTGTTATCAGTACAGTCAGCACTCTGGATGATAAGAGTAAGACTCATAATGACTGAGTCATGACAATAATAGGGTCAGTGGATCAACATTACAAACTAACGCCTACCTAGTGCAGGCGAGGAGAAAACGGTTGATTCGAATGAAATTCCAAAACGTCGAGCTTGCTTGGTGTTGAACCATCTGTTAAACGTAAGGAACGACTAGTTTAGTTTCTAGAGTAAATGGTTTAGACTTTAGACAGTAGGTTTTCAATTCCTTTTTACCATATTTTTTCTTACTTTACATAATTCGGAACATTGTACGCATTGATAAGCCGGCCAAAACAGCCTACACGTACAAAACTGACATATTTTCAAGCACGATATCTAGTAGGCATAAAAACTGCATTATCCAATTAGGTACTGCATATATGCACTTTCAAGACGCTGTTAACCAACATCATACTTTTTTCTGTCTTCTTCCCAGTCTCTTATCGAGTTGTTGCCTTGACCCCTGGCCATAAGATTTTCCAGGTTTCGGAGTGTTCAGACAGCTCTTCTGTTTATCTTGAGCTCAGCTCCTTTGATCAATAAAACGTCCAGCTTGTTTGAAGCGTCCGTGAGTGAATGCTTCTTGTTGTCTCAGGGCTGAACAGAGAACCGCTCACGTGGTGACCAGATGGCGCAAGCAGGGATCGCGCCCGCTCTTGCTTCACGGTTCGCTCATCCCGTCTGACGATGAAGAATATCGCCAATTTCCACGAACTTGTGTGACTTCCATTCTCACCACAAGGAGCTTGTGTCCATCCTTGCATTCGGTGGCTGCCTACATCGTATGCATGCTAAATGGTATGGGAAACTCCGAAACTGGTTGGTGTGTCGTTGTTTGTATCAGTGGCGCACCCAAGGGGGAGGGGTTTTTTTTGGGGCTAAAGCCCCCCCCCCCCCCAGAACCCCTCACAAGCACCAACATTTAATTTATATTCAAAGCTCTTCACTTTCAATATATCTTATGAATGATACATTTTGATGAAAATAATATTGAAACAAATAAAAGAAAGAAAGAAATCAAAACACCTTGTTGCGTCTCGAGTTTATAGCGCTGTGGTCAGTTTCCTGTATTTTTTTTCAATTTAGAGCTGCGCTTTGTTTTTTATGACGCCACACGCTCTAGTGGCAACTTTTTAGACCCAACCTCAGTGGCGAAACTAGGCGTCCGCAGGGCCCAGGCTCGCCCGCTAAATTAGGGGGCCCCGTTAAAAAAAAAACTTAGTAAAAAACAGTATTTCACTCTGTTTGGAAAATACACTTTGGTTTCGTTGCTAAAATTACCGTTTTGTGAATCAAGCGGTTTGAAGGTGAAATCAAGCGGATATTTAGGAACATTTAGCGTCCACAATACAACAACAAAACACAAAAAAATACATTATTTCGGTATTGCATACAGCCCACAACTGTTTTCCAAAACTCACCAAACGCACTCTAAAAACCTCATATTCAAAATTTTCGCCTGCGGCGCTATTGTTGGGGGGCGAAGCCCCCCGTACTTGATCCCTATACATAATAACCCAGGGATGAAAAGCCTGAATTCAACACTGAACCTATACATGCGTGTAACTGTTAGGGGGGCCCTCCATAGAAATTTTGCGGTCGGGCCCATGATACGACGTTCCGCCACTGCCCAACCTAAGTTTCACCCGGCACCCCTAATCAGAAGCGCTGCCAGTTTCAAATAGTGCATTTCCGATTCCGAAAAATTGGATTAAATCCTGGGTGCGCCACTGGTTTGTATATAGCATTTGATCGACAACTATACCGAAAGGAAGCTTTTATAGTAGACAGTATCCTTCTCATCGGTAATCGGTATTCCATTCGGTACCTCACATTGGAACGTCCATTCCTCTCCCAGAGGATAAAACAACAAATGACTGCAAACTTTCAGACTGTAATTTTGTGCCCGAAAACTAACAAGTCATATATCATGATCATTCACATTCAGCAGTGGTTTGTTGGAGAATGACAAAAGGAAATTATTAGGGAGAGCCTAATGGAACAACGCCGAATCGATCGTGTGTAGTGTACGTACGAAGTTACTCCGTATAACCCAAAAGCGAGCCCAAAAGTATAAATCTGGAAGAACGCAGAGCTTGATTCGGCTTCGTTCAGATTCTCCCTGTAGGACATGATGTATAGTCTGTTACAGCAGTTCCTGTATCCATTTTAAGTAATCATAAGGTGTTAGTCTTAAGTATTGAACCTAATTATCACGTTTTTCTATTTTCTCAAATAAGCAACCAAGTAAAAATATAGTGAATGGCTTTGAAACCTGGCTCTATTACACTAGAACATCAAAACTTTTGTTAAACATTTTCTGATCGGGCACACGGCAAATATCGCCTCTTCAAAATAATTATATAATTAGGTAGGTACCGGGTAGGCCTAGTGGCGTTTTTGTGGCATTAATTTTCAACTAGTTTTCTAGAAGGTATTTGGGAGAAAAAAAGAGTTTCTTTTACAATTGTATTGCCTGCGAATTTTTTCGTTTGGCGGCACAAATCGGTACAAAATACCGACAATTTAAAAAATTCTCAGGAAAGACAATAATTGTAAAAAAAAAACTTTTTCTCTCAGACACACCTAGAAAACCAGTTGAAAATTAATGTCACAAAAACACAACTACTTACGTTGAATGGTGTGCTAAGGCGAACTGAAGTTTGAAATTATTTTGAAGAGGCGATATTTGCCGTGTGTCTTATTAGGAAAAATTTAAAAAAAAAAATTGATGTTTTATTATAAGTAATCGAGCCAGGTTTCATAGCTCTGCACTATATTTTGACTTAGTTGCATATTTGAGAAAATAGAAAACGCGATTGATTCCCCTTACTGTTAAGTTTATTTTAAGGTAATTACTAAATTGTACATAGAAAGTAGAAACTGTCGCACTGTAGCTACATCTCACTTTGAACGGTGGAATTCTTCGACGTCTGGAAACATATTCGCAGCAAACGAAGATCGATACGTGCAATCGTGATTCATGTTTCGTGTGGCAAATTGTTTGCAGTTCCCACTCTCTTCAATCTCTTTGGGCCCTCCCCCCTCCCAGTCTGTCTGCCTGGAAGGGTAGGGTGCGCTACCTGCACAGCACAGAGCGCGGGAGGGCCCAGGTGCACCCTGCTCCCGACCCGAGCTGTTTGATTACCAGACAGCACGCGTTCAAAGGTGGAACTCTAACCCCTGCGACGATCAAGCTAATCGAGTTAGCTCACTTGGCGAAAGAAAAATGTTCAGCAATAATAGCGCAAAACGCAATACCGAGTTCATAGTTTGCATTATTGTAAATAGATCACATTGTTTTGCATACAATATGTGAACGCCAAACGGTGACTTATTACATGATCAGTAGGTACTATAAGATTTTATTGCATAGCATAGGATAGTTAGTGGTAATTAATTTTTAAAACCTAGGTTCTATAGTTTTGACCAACTAATATTGACAAGATATAATTTCGGGGGGAAAGAATGGTGAATGTATTTTTTCAATTGTGCTTCTGCGCTCAAATATAAATAACGAGGTTACTCGAGGCTCAATGGTCGGGCACCACGTGTGAGTTGTGACGTAGGGTCCGACACCCTGTCATCCCAATTTCACCTCACAATCACACACAAAATACCCGCCGAACAGACCGACAAAAACACACGACACTTAGTAGTGTCTCATGTCGACAGGCGTTCATTGATTCACAATCAGTGGTTGATAAGAACCTATAGTTCCACGAGGGACTCGAGCCCAAGGCCTTTTGTCTCGCTCCAACATGTTAGCTTATACTGCACACGGCTCGACACAAAAATTCACACGAATTGGTGAAATGAAAGATAATGTTTATCCCATTAAAAAATAAAAAAAATATTATATAATTCTAATTTGTATTGTCATCACATTCTTGTAAATCTTTATCAACATTATAAATGCTAAAATTAAAATGTTAGCTTACAAAATTTCAGACAGGACCAGCTAGGAAGGGGGAGGGGGAGAATAGAGGAATTCCCCCCCCACTTTTTACCGTGACACCCCTCCCCACTACAGAATGTTAGAAATTCAGTTTCGCCGTAAATCCACAGGGTGACAACTGAATAACGAATTTTCAATTTTCAATTTTCTCTATTCCAATTTTTTTTTTTTATAGTTTTCTAGGTTTTGTAGAAAAAACAATAATTAAGTATTGCAATCAGCCCACTTATTTTTTTCTAGAACGCACCAAACACATTCTATAATCAAGACCTGATTTTCACAATTTTCGCCTGCGGCGCTGTAGTTGGGAGGCAGGCTCCCCAAATGCCCAGTACTTGGTCCCTTTTCCCAAAAACTCAGCAGAAGATTTGTTGTTGTCCCCCCCCCCCCCCTCGAAAAAGAGTTCCTATACGCGCTTGTTTCAGAACATCGAACTTTGTTGGAGAACTTCTCACAAGAGCTGAACTTTTAAAAAAATACTACAATCTTAAACTATAGTATGCACGCCACATATTGCATATAGCGCGAATAATCTTTGCCGTTGAAGCGCCCTAAAACTACTAATAATAACATATTGCATGTTGTATAGTGCGTGCATGGGTGTGCGTGTGTATAAACGTCAACTGTCACGTCATTTAAAATTGTTCTCTCGTCACAATATATTATTACTTTATTGAGACAGTAAAATGTCGGCCTGATCTGATTACAGCGTAGGTAATTGATTTATTAGAAGTAAAACTGGATGTGCTCGCAACAACAGTTTAATCAAATCGGAAATAAACTAACAATTTTCTGAAATGATTGTATTTTACTCCACGCTACGCAACGACCGTATTAAACAATAATTAATAATGGAAGTGTGTGATTATGATGTTGTAACGTATGTGAGAATGTGTGTTTTATGAGTAAATATACTATAACAAATTATTACAATTTATTAATTACCGGTACAGCACAACAAAAGTTAGCATATTATATTCGGTGCTCCTCATTAAAAAAATTAATCTGAGAGAATGGTTCGTAGTGTTGCGATGTGCATCTTTATTGTTTCAAGCATTCATCACCAGTTGAGGGCGTCCTAATTGGATGAGCGTAGCGAGCGAAGCGAGCAAAGCGAAGATTCCATTTCACTACACTGGAGAAAAAAATCCGGAATGTTTTTTTTTTTTTTTTTTTTTTCTGTATTTTTGTCTGTCTGTTAACACGATTCCGGCTAAACCGATAGGTACTCCAATTGCGATGGAATTTTCTGGAGGCCTTCGAAATCTCTGAACTTAGAACTGCCACGTTTTTGAGCGCAATCGAAAAATTATTTCTCATGAAAATCACAATTTTACGATTTTTTTTATTTTTAAAGAATTTCTTCGACTTATGCTTTGTCCGATTGTAATGATTTTTTCACAGAACCTTATTTTATGAATTTATATATTCGTGTGAAATTTGAGCGTAATCAAATAATTATTTCTCACGAAAATCATAATTTTACGATTTTTTAAATTTCTTCTGCTTATAACCCCTACATGCTTTATCCGATTATAGTGATTTTTTCACAGAACCTTAATTTTAAGAATTAATATATTCGTGTAAAATTTGTGCGCAATCGAAAAATTATTTCTTATGAAAATTTCAATATTACGATTTTTTCCTTTTTTAAAATTACGATTAATTAAAAAAAAAGTTAATTATTTATTTAATTTGATTTAATTTTAAAAAATTTCAACAAAGTTCTGATTTTTTCACAGAACAACAGAAAATCCGCAAAACACATGGCAGCTCAATACACCAATTACGCTCATCCAACAACGCGGCGGGACTTAAGCGTTTTCCTAGTTTATTACAATACAATATTTCCTGTTTCGCCATACATTGTATACATTTGATATGTGTGATTGATAACAAAACAAGGCAAAAATGACGAGGTTCGATAACAATATCATTATTTATCGATTTCATAAGCCGAGAAATACTCCGACCAGAATTAGGAGACCCGGGTTCGATACCCGGTAAAGATAAATCTGTAATTTTTAGATTCAACTGTATCATTCTTCCACCTAACCCCTTAAGTCACACAAAAACTGTAGGCCTACAAAAAGTACAACGACACTGTAATATCGTTTCTAGTATGATAACAAAGAAATGAGTTAGGATTGTTTCATTTCAACTTAACTAAGATTGTAAAGGTGATTGTTGTGTGATTGTGAACTAAGACATGTAATGTGATTTAAAAAACTAATCTATATGGACAAATTTAGAACTATTTAATACCGAAGACAACTTCTATCCTAATCCTCCAGTCACATAAAATGTACATTTGTTTAATTTGTTCTATGTACCGTATGTATTTATTTAATTAATTAACATCTATTCGATTCAGTTAAAAAACTGATTTACAAAGTAGGACAACTATAAACCTTCTTACATAGGCCTAGATGCAGATACAACAATGAACTAACAGTTTTTCAATCAATGGACCTGACGAAAAGTACTTAAGTTCACGTGCAACTCAATAATGGGGTTGGCTGGATCCGCTACACTTATTTATTTATGATTGATGCCTAGATGTGCACACGTTATCGAAAAAACCATCACATATATTAGGGTTGCCTCGGGTTGCCTTTCAATGCTAGTTAATATATTTCAATTTGTAATCGATGTTTGAAAGATCGATCGATGATCCATTATACTATTGCTCGAATATAAAAGTAGACTATAGGTGATATTCGGTATCGTCAAATTCGGCCTATCTGTGACAAACTAATAATAAAATGCACGTAAGCCCTCAGATAACAGATTGCCTATGTCCTCACTCACTAAATTTATCAATACGGTATACTACGAAATTGGAAATGAAACTTGATATTGCAACCTGTAAGTGATATTTTTAGATCGTTTGAAGGGAGGAAGTGGGTTAAATAACCGATTAATAATAAATTGAATCCATAAATAACCGAATATCGGAATTTGGCGGCAACCACATCAATTACCCATTCCATTCGACACTGCTTCACAACGATTAGAGGTGTCGTAAGAAAATTCCAGCGAATGGGAAATAATCGCTAAATAAAGTTAACACTTTTCTGGCGAAGCGCACACATCAACAAAGCTCTCAATTTTAAGCCAGACTCAATCGGACGATTTCCTAAAAGAAAATCTGTAACCTGTCAATGATAAGTTCCCAGTTTACTGTCCATCTCATCGAGATGATAGAAAATAAAATAAAATACAATGTTGTTGTGTGGCAATGAAAAATCCAAGAGACAACAATTTGGTATAAAACACCGGATATGCATCTGAAAAAGTTTTAAGGTACGTCATTTTTTTTTGAAATGTTACAACTTACAACGGTTACAAACAAGCCTTACTTGATAGCAGTAAGTATGCCTCGTCTTGTCAGTGATGTTCACACGAGAATGTGTCGTTTGCCATGATTACTATTCGAGCCGAGACAAAAATGACGTTGTGTTGTCTGATAAAGACGGTCTTGGACATTTGTCTATTTAGGACACACAACCCACTAAATAAGATGTATTTCAGTGTGGGGGGGGGGGGGGGGGAAACACCATACGTACTGGCATTGAGTATACTAGGAAAACGCTTAAGTCCCGCCGCGTTGTTGGATGAGCGTAATTGGTGCATTGAGCTGCCATGTGTTATGCGGATTTTCTGTTGTTCTGTGAAAAAATCATTACTAAGTTGAAGATTTTTTAAATTAAATTAAATTAAATAAAAAATTAACTTAAATTTTAATTTTTTTAAATAATCGTAATTTTAAAAAAGGAAAAATCGTTATATTGAAATTTTCATAAGAAATGATTATTCGATTGCGCACAAATTTTACACGAATATGTTAATTTATAAACTTAAGGTTCTGTGAAAAAATCATTACAATAGGATAAAGCATGTAGGTGCTATAAGTCAAAGAATTGTTTTAAAAAAGAAAAAAACGTAAAATTTCGAATTCATGAGAAATAGTTTCTCAATTGCGCTCAAATTTCACACGAATACTTAAATTCATAAAATTAAGGTTCTGTGAAAAAATCATGAAAATCGGATAAAGCATGTAGGTGAAGCTGAAGAAATTTTTTAAAAATTGAAAAAAATCGTAAAATTGCGATTTTTATGAGAAATAATTTTTCGATTGCGCTCAAAAACGTGGCAGTTCTTGGTTCAGAGATTTCGAAGGCCTCCATAAAATTTCATCGCAATTGGAGTATCGGTTTAGCCGAAATCGTGTTAACAGACACACAAAAATACAGAAAAAATAGAAAGAAAGAAAAAAAACATTCCGGATTTTTTTCTCCAGTGTAGTGAAATGGAATCTTCGCTTCGCTCGCTACGCTCATCCAACAAAAGCTACTAGCCAATCCCAAGAATATAATAATCAATGTAAGAGGCTGAACGGTGCATCATACGTAATGACAGTTTCATTCACCCACGAACTAACAAACTGGATGGACGAAATAGGTCGGCGATGATCAAGCAATCCGGCGATTTCGTCGGTAGCGCGTTGTGAAGTTGCCAAAACACAATACATTGAATGCGCACTGGAGCGGACAGAAGTCTTTTCTTGTGACACAAATAAAACTTTTGTTTTAGTCGCATCGCAGGTGACCACCTCTTTCTCACACGATATAATACATACAGTTCCTCGTTAGATTAGCCTAGTTGTATGTGATCGAAACACACTACACCGGAACACTCGGACATCCAATGCGCATGCAAGTCACTCAAGGGTCAAGGGGTGACTGAAAAGCCCCGCCGTATCGCTCAAGTACAGTACAACGTATAAGCTAAATTTACGTGCAAGTTGAAACCACTATGTACAAATACTAGGAAGCTTCGCAAACGCTTTTTCAGGCTCGTTGTTGGATGAGCGTAATTGTTTAAACGAAAAAAAAGCATAAAATGCGATTTCATAAGAAATAATTATTCGATTACGCTCAAATTTCAACTCAAATTATTAATTCATAAATTAAGGTTCTGTGTAAAAATATTTATTATCGGATAAAGCATGTAGGTGTTAACAGTCGAAGAAATTTTTAAAAAATTGAGAAAAATCGTAAAATTGCGATTTTGGAGTAGTAATTTTTCGATCTGCCCGGTCCAAAAACGTGGGCAGTCTTATGTTCAGATGAAGTTTACGGTCGGAAGGCCTCCAGAAATATTTTAATCTGAATTGAGTATCGATTTGTCGAATTCATTTTAGACAAATCACACAAAAGTAGCACACAAGAAAGAAAAAATTTCATTGCCGGATTTTTTTCTCCGGTGTAGTGACATAGGACCATTGGCTCGCTCGATTGCACGCTCTCCCAACAAATGTTACTGATAGGCTGTAATACACTGGGAGGAAATCTCAGAACTCAATGTAAGCAACATATTTGCAAGAAGAAAATAAATAAGAAAATACATTACATAAATAAATAAACTTCGAGAATCACATGTGTCCCAACAGTTAAAAATTGCTTTGGAACGATCATATGCATGTTCTATTTTCAGTGTATTTATTGTAAACGATACAAAAGCCATTAGGCCATATAAGAGTTTCTTGAACGTGAAATTGTTTTAAAATCTTAAAGTAGGTATTTACAGCCAGGGTGTTTTAATTGCCCCCCCCCCCCCCCCCGCAATTGTGGTCATCACTTATTGCTTCACGGGGTATCTCATTAGTTTACGTTGTGCTGCGTAAGGCGCTCAGGCATATTTATTAAATTTGTTGAAAACTGAACAAACTGGCTTTGAGTTCTAAAACAACTTTCGAGAATCACATGTGTCCCAACAGTTTAAAAATTGCTTTGGAACGATCATACGCATGTTGTATTTTCAGTGTATTTATTAAAAACGATACAAAAGCCGGAAGGCCTAAGAGTTTCTTGAACGTGAAATTCTTTTAAAATCTTAAAGAATTTACAGCCAAGGCGTTTTAATTCCTCCCCCCCCCCCCTCCCCCCATTGTGGTCATCACTTATTGCTTCACGGGGTATCTCATTAGTTTACGTTGTGCTGCGTAGGGCGCTCCTGGCATATTTATTAAAATTTGTTTAAAACTGAACGAACTGGCTTTGAGTTCTAAAACAACTCTTTGACAATAAGGTGTCACAGGTCAGGCCACCCAAGATCTGACTTTTCTTTGCCGCGGACATTCAAATTGAAAACACATATCACCATCAGCCATGTGGCCTGCACTGGAATTGATGGCACACTGCCCACGCACAAAACTGACATTCAAGAGGCTGTGGATTCGACACCCACTACTGTCAATAGTTTTTTCCACATTATTTTTTTATAAACATTAATATTAACATTCTTTTTATAATTACTAACAAACCTAAACAGAAATTTTAATAATCAAACTCGTGAATGGAGAATGTGAAGTAGGGTAATACATATTACCTACCGGTGGGGTGAAGCGAGGGTTAAATAAATCAAATAAATAAATTGTATTTAGAGTCTACCCACTCAGTTATATAACTGATTTTCAGTGGGGGACAGTAAATCAAAGCGACCAAGCCAACCCTGTAGGCCCCGACGCAATCGACGAGTGAGTGATAACCAACCAAAGACAGATATTTTTAATAGGAAAAATATAGCAATCAGTGGTATGGACAGTGCGAACACCCGCGGATCAACGCCAGAATCAACAAGGCCGATTCAGAACAACTCTGAATTTATTATGTGCTTCGTTGCTAGGATGGCTCCAAAGTCACCGTTTACAAAGACCTAAGACAAGAACTGATGGACTTAAGTCCAAATCAGAAGTTAAAAAACTTCTGACTTTGGCGGGAATCGAACCCTGGACCTTCTGCATTGGTAACAGATAGGTACGCTAACCACAAGACCAACGAGCTTACATACAATGAGCCTAACAGGGGCGTAGCGAGCGGGGAATCAGGGTGTCTGATTCTCCCCCCCCCCCCAACCCATATGAGAAGAAGGGTTAGAATAATACTAAATAAATATCACTATGTGGCATACATGTACGTAGGGCCTACATTGTGGCAAGATTTTGTAAACTGACAGTATGTGGATTTTCACAATTTTATAAATTATCGACAAAAGCCCTAGTAAACTGTAGTAGCACTAGTAAAATGTCACTATTTGCAATGTTAAAAATCAAACTTTTTCTGGGGCTATGCGCTCAAGACCCGCACTAGCTCGGGGCATCCCCCAGACCCTCAATTGTACCAGGATACGTAATTTTCCCCAAATGATAGTTTCGTAAGCAGTGTTAAAAAAAACACCCCCCCCCCCCCCCGAATCAAAATCCGGCCCCTGGTTATGAATGAGTGCATTCTTCAGATCTCGCAACATTATACTTTAGGCCTATATACCTTAGTTGAAAGTCGGTACATTACATATATACATATATATATATATATACATATATATATATATACATATATATATATATATATATATATATTGATTCATAGCAGTTGTCGAAAAAGGTTTGCCCCGACTGGGGTTCGAACCCAGAACCTCCGCTTAACGTCCATAGCTCTACAATTAAGCTACCGGGACCACAGAACAAACCTTTAGGAAACTGCCATTTGTTGTGACTGTTGACTTACATATGACAGCTTTGCAAAACATGTTTCCATGTGGATGGAAGTCTCTCCCTGTGGACATGTTTTTAGGCTGTCCACCTCCGACAACACGAGTTGACAAGAGGAAGAAAACTCAACAAGAACCCCTTGAGCCATCTACTCGTACGCTGAGGTCATCTAAAAAGTAATAGGGTGTGTTGATGTCTTCACAGTTTTTAAAAATATCTGGATGTTTATAATATGTTGTCATTAGTATCTATGTTTTCTAAGCTATTGGTTTTGTCTATGAAATCCAGTTTGCAGTGTATGTTATGAAGTAAGGTTTTGTTTGTTTTTGATATTGTTTTATGTTTTGAAATTTCCTTGAAGATGGCAGGAGAACTGCCCGAAACGTTGGAACTAATAATAAAAAACCACAGGGACTACCCGAAAATACAATGTCTGTATATTCAATCCGTGAAAGTCTGCGATAAAAATTTATATTATATATATATATATTCAAATCAAAATATGTTGGTGAATTTCTAAATTTGAAGTGGCAACATAAGGTTTTCCAACAACCCAGCAGGCTGGCTGAGGAAATCTTCACCGCCACTTCAGTCACTCTGACCGAGTGTAGGAAGTAAAAGTTGCAGTAAAACGAAGGCGGAAATTGCGCAAGATTGCAAGCCCAGTGCGTGAGGAGAGTACTGGTCGCATGAGATTCATGAGACACGCACAATGCGTGAGGGATAGAGTCCATCCACACCCACGGAGAAGGCGGGATTGATAAGAAGAACGCTTTGACATCCAATTTACGATAAGATCGAAAAACAACTGTGAATGATTAGTGGTGATGAGATAAATACAAGACACCGGCAATCCTGACTGAAGGTTTACTCCAGATGTTCTTCAGTCTATCACAGGCGAATGCTGGTATTGATTAGAAGCGCCCATTCCTTCCCAACTTTCCAAATATCATTCATTGTTGTTGGTCTTTGTCTTTATCTATAAACCGTCCACGGTGGCGTATTCGATTAGGGCATTGGCCCGAAGAATGTGACACCAAGGGGACGTGGGTTCAAGTACCGCATAAGGCATGGGTTTTAATAACAATTATCATTCACCATCACCCTTATCTATCACCACTCATTGTCTCGAATAGTGATAATGCATTATCACAGAAATTCAGTCAATCGTTTGTGGAGCAAGCTAATGGCATAATATTGTGTTGTATGTGTTCTGATGTATTAAAAAAACTTTTACATTTCGGATATCCTGATTGGCACCTGACAGTTTGTTTCACGATCTGCCAGAATCAGTCTTCATAGTAGTAGCCATATCATGATTATTTCATTTATTATTTCATCTATTTCAAATATTTGGACATTATTGTTAAGTCAACGACAATAGGAACAAGAATTGTCTCCATTTTAGTAGTATTAGAAAACGACCCTTAGTCCTGGCGAGCCTGAGAGTCACATCGGGTCAACCGACTCGCGAGGTCTATAGGTTGTGGTGACAGTTTGAGCTATGGCGGGAGTGTTATATAAGACGAAAATAGATGTTTATTATTATTTACCTATTTCAATATGACCATGACACGACAATCACATTTACTGATTGAAAAATAATTTTCAGTAGCTACGAAGTACATCTAACTGTAGACAGGAAATGGCTCAATCACTGGAAGAGTGGAAGTAGAAGATATTTTATCGCCTCTGACTCAATTATCAAGAATTTGTTTAAAAGCTAACTAATCTTGCCTTAGAGATGAATGAGAGCTGCCACGCCCTCCTCAACCCTTCCCCTCACACCAGAATGAATTGATCGAGCTCTCGTCTTCCGTCTAATAATATAAGTAATTTTTCAAGTAGCACAACAAGATGAGCTTACTTCGAGGTGATAAACTGCCATGGTGATTCAAGAGATACCCTGAACCGGGTTTAAAAATAACCATGATAACAAAACGGGGGCAACGAATCACTCGCCACGATGCATCACACATCACCTCACCGAACTGATCCGAACTTGAGAAACCAAGGAACGTCGGTTCGAATTCTTCTCCTGCAGAAGCTCAGCAGATTTTTTAAAAATCATCTTTTTCATCGTCATCCATCCAAATAGCATGTCAAAGTAAAAAAGGATGGCAAAATTAGACTACATTAGTTTGCTCAGAAAAGTAAAATATTAGGCATTGTTACAAATTAATTCCTGCTTTGTTAACCATGTCCATGCTTTTACTTTAATGTAGGGCGTATGTCAAGAAGATCCAAAAGGTGTTGTCATCAAGACTGAAAAATGTTAGAAACCGGAAAAGCGGCCACTTCAGCGCATGTGTCACCTTATAGGTTTTACTAATGAACAAGGGCGATAAGATACGATCCAACAAATAGAAAGCAGCGACAATACATAATGAGAAGATAACAATTCGCAATAACTGGTAGGCCTATACTCAGTGAGTGTGATGGGATGGGACACAGCAGAACAATATCTCATTGGCTTTGTTGTGCTGTGGAGGATTATGGAACATGCGTTCCTATCGCTCGGCTGACTGATACCAAAGAATACCTTTTGCTGACACCATGGGTGTTTGAAATTTTGACCAGTTGTCATGAAAGTGTAAATATATATAGGGCTAGCTAGGGCTCTACAGTAACACTTTCCTGAAATTTGTTTATATTCAAATTTAAAAAAAGATTTTCACGATTTTTGATTACCGGTAGGTTAAAAAAGTACAAAATTGACTACCGTATATTCGTGAATTTTTTTGTGGCTGATCGAGACGAAATTTTGAATATCTACTACTGTAATAGGCTACTTTGGATGCTTCTAGGCCGAGCGAATAGCTAGCCATCTGCCAAAAGTATCATATTCCCTCTTCCCGAAGGGCAACGTCAAGCTGGTTCGCCCGGATTCTCCGCCAGGATCGCATGATCGGGGTTTGGTCACAGGACATTGTGGTTCCAGTGGAACTTACAAATGGCGGTGACCAAACGTCGATCGTTCTGCACTCTGGTGGGAAATCTGGTCACCTACCACAACAATGCACTGCCGTCAAAATGTTGTAAACATTCCTATCTTATCAACGTCCAGACAACTGTGACCAACCCCCGATCGTTCTGCGCTCCGGTGGGAGATTAGTTTGACCATTGACCTCATATAGGCATACATCACATACCGGTACACACTATTGCTGGTTCTATTTTACAAGTCCCGCGTAGGAAGGTAGATCTGAAGTTCGTATCCCTCTACCTACAGGAATCTCTTCGGAAACATGATGGGCATAAATGAGGTGACCAAGACAGTAATACAAAATACACATCAGAACACAGGCTAGGCTGAGCATTGCTCTCAGAACATCTCTTGCAAGTCCAATTAAATTAAATTTTTTGTAGGGTGCCCGCTGCAGGGTATACACATCAGATTTAACCGATGTGACCCTCTTCACTAACTAGGTATAGGGCATATTGGGGATAGGACAATTGTGAAGGGATGTCCGAGGGCTATTTCAGAGGAATCAATCTCTTGAGGAAAACCTCGGAAAAAAACCTTCAGTCAGGATTGCCGGTCTCGACGTCGACGGGATTCGAACCCGTGGCCTTCCAAATCAGAGTCGAGCGTTTAGCGCTCGAGCCAACACTGTTTTTCTTTCTCAATAAAAGAAATAATAATGAACAAATACAACGTCATCTCCTTATTTTCCTTCTGTATTCAAATAAGCCTAGTTCCTCAAGTTAGGTTAGTACCTACTTAGTTGTCAAAAAAGGAACGGCACTAGTCTGTCCAAATGGCCAACAATACTAGGGCCTATAAATAGTTTTCCTATTTTCCTCATTTCCATGTCTTGAAGTTGCTCTTGACATCAGAGAGAGTATTCCATTAAGACATTTTTTATACGTTTATGAATAATAACCAACTAGGCCTAGGTCTGTATAAACACATTGTTGTGTTTGTGAGATCGCATGCAAATAAAACTAAATTGCCAATAGCCATAAATAAATACGCCCTAAAAATCTCCAGGATTTTCGTAGTCGAAAATACACGTTCCAAGGAGAAGAGCAATAAGATTTAAAAAAAAAAACTAATGTTAAATAGTTAGGCCTAGTTGTTAGTTGGCCTCCCTCCAATTTTGGGGGGCAAGTTCATTCAAAAATTAACTTAGAAAAAAGGAAGAAATGGTAGGCCCCTAGCCTAGTCACAAAAATGTAAATATGCTCCAAATCGTGCGAGTAAATTTGTCTGGTTGCACACGAGTAAGCAGATGCATAGGCCTGCTGTGGAAACGAGGCTGATTGAGACGAGTGGAACAAGGCGCCTGCTCGGCAAGCTGGAGACCCGGGTTCAATACCCGATCGAGTTGCATTGTGTAACTGTGTCAAATATTATAAACAACTCTAAAAAGAAAGCTGTTTGTTGATGAACCGCAGTTTGCCGTGTTTGTGCAGTTTGTGCGTGAAATATCAAATATTCTGTTGGGTGTGGACTTGGGGGTGCGTTAGGTTGGGGCTATACTACTCCTAGGCCTATCGTCTACGCTAAGAGCACACCACACTCCACCACCGGTAGACCTGCCCCACAGAACCGGTTAGGCCCAGGCCTTGGTGTCCCCAGGACTCCACTGGCCACGGCCCTCCTACATGAATCATAAATTTAAAAATTGATCAGGTAACACCCTTAGAGGTAACACCAGAAAAACATCTCAAGTCACGATTTTGACCACTATTTCCTGTACCGTGAGCTCAGCATGGTGATGACTGAGGATTATTATTATTTTTCGTCTGGACTGATGGCAACAGGCCAAATTCAGTTTCAAAAAATGTTTTGGAATCAATCGCTTATTGTTTATAATAACCTAGGCCAGAGCCGGGTCTTAGCGGATTCTAAAAATACGGATAGGAGTTTCTTGACCCGCCTAGGCCTATACACTCTCCAGCTATTTACGTTAAAACTTTGCTTGTGGGCCTAGGTCTACTCGTTCTCGCAGTCGCACTGACCGCATGCGCTGGAAAATTTTGTGCTGGGTACAAAATCAACATAACAGAACTTAATCAAGTGTTTGTTTACCTTATAAGTGAAGAAAACACGATGGATGAAGGAAAGAAGGCAATTCCGGCGTGATGTATCACCCAACACTCCACACACCCACCGAGTTCTCAATGAACAATCTTCATTCTAAAAGATCCCGCACGGCCCTACCCTGTAGCAACTCGGTCCGGTCGACGTCTGGCAAGCAGGCTGGCTCGCCGGCCAAACATGGAGTTGCCGACCGATACCGTTAGACCGAGGGAATCGCGAGGCGCGCGCTACCTTACAGCAACACTAGAAACTACTTGCTGGCAACCCCAGAGCGGTTAGATTTATTTTGAATTCTCTCGTTCCATGATTTTCAGGAGAGTGAGTGTGAAGTGAGACTGTAGGTTTGTTCGTTTGTCCTGAGATCACTACTCCAGGAGTAAGATATTGGCAAAACACCGTTTTTCTGTCCAGGAGTAAGTTGTGATGGGTGTAACTTGCAACCGTTTTTTTGTCCAGTTTACTCCAGGAGTAACTTACTACAAGGTGAGACTAGGAGTATTGTTTTTCACAAGTACTGAAGTAGGAGTAGAGCTGCAAATAAATCCAATGAATCAAAAACAGCTTCTTTTGTCCAAGTTGTAGTAACTGTGATTTTTACTCCCATCACCGTTTAACCGATTTACTCCTGGAGTAAATCGGTTTATGTAGGTTTGGAGTAAGAACGGTTTTGAGTCAGTTGAGATTGTTTTGGCTGCTCCTACTCCTACTTCAGTAGCTGGTGTAAAAACCTTACTCCAGTCTCACTTGTAGTAAGTTACTCCTGGTATGTTAAAACTGGACAACAAATACGGTTGCAAGTTACCACCCATCACAACTTACTGTGCTTTGTGAGGTGTGAGGTGAGTGTTTGTGAGGGTGTGTGAGTTTGAGTGTGAGTGTGAAGTGAGTGTGTGTGAGTGAGAGTGAGTGTGAGTGTGAAGTGAGACTATGAGTGTGAGTGTTTGTGAGTGAGTGTGAGTGTGAGTGTTTGTGATTAAGTGTGAGTGTGAGTGACTGTGAGAGTGAGTGTGGGTGTGGGTGTGAGTGTGAAGTAGAGATGGGAATTTGGGACCGGGCCGGGCCGCTTCACGTATTTATTATCGGGCTTCGGGCCGGGCCGGGCCCGAAACATTGAAATTTCTGGCCGGGCCGGTTCGGGCCAGTAACAATGGTAAGTTGAACTAATAAAGAACACATAATAGACAATCTGTTGTCTAAAAATGACGTGGCAGACTGTGGCAGAGCCTCTGATAAGTTCTAAAAATTCATGATTATAGTTCTTCGTAAGAACCAGTCTCTGGCTGACTTTTCGGGGCGTTCAGACTTTCGGGCGGGCCGCCGTCATTATTTTAATAGTCGGGCCGGGATCGAGGACGGACAGTTTCGGGTCGGGCCTCGGGCCGGACCGGACCGGGCCGCCGTTTTCGCAAAAATTCGCATCTCTAGTGTGAAGTGAGTGTGAGTGTTTGTGATGGTGTGTGAGTGAGAGTGAGAGTGAGTGTGAGTGTGTGTGAGGGAGTGAGAGTGAGAGTGAGAGTGAGAGTGAGAGTGAGAGTCAAGAAGTGAGTGTGGGTGTGGGGTGGAGGTGAGTTGCTTTTGAGTGTGAGTATTAGTGCGACTGCGAGTGAGTGTGTGTTAGTGAGAGTGTGAGTGTTGGATGTGTGGCCTTTGGGGATCGATGTGGATGGAGTATGGTTGAATGATGTAACGAATGAAAAAAAAGGTTTTTCACACTGGAACTATCTCGTAATTTGATTTTGACCAATTACCCCTTCATCATTTTTGGATGAGAACACTACAGCCTGACGATTAAGTGAAAATGAAGAAATTAATCACATAGTGATTATCTAAAACTAGGAAAACGCCAAAGTCCCGCCGCGTTGATGGATGAGCGTTTTTTTGTAAGTTTTTAGTTTGCGTGGGACCACTTTTCCTTTGCAAGTGCTTTGTGAATGCATTGTAGGTGATTGTTGTCAAGTTTCTATTGTTACTTGTTAATTGTTATTATAAACCTAAAAAAAAAACTCATATTAAAATCTTTATTTCTATGGATTCTGGCTAACTTTTTCAACTTTTTCTTACAAAAGGTACTATATCACCATAACTTTTATGTCCATGTGAAATATGAACGTTGTAGCACCACCCGTTTGGTCAGAATCGGCCCAAATGTGACGAAAATATTGCACTAAAAATCGAAAAACTCTTATTAAAACCTTTATTTCTATAGATTCTGGCTAACTTTTTCAACTTTTTCTTTCAAAAGGTACGACATCATCATAATCTTAATGTCCATGTGAAATATGAACGTTGCAGCCCCACCCGTTTGGTCAGAATCGACCCAAATGTCACGAAATATCGCACTAAAAATCGAAAAAAATCGTAAAAGTACGATATTCATGAGAAATATTTCTTCGATTGTACCCAAAAACGTAGCAGGTCTTAGTTCAGAGATTTCGAAGGTCGTCTCAAAATTTCATCAAGATCGCATATGCCGTTAGCCCGGAATCGTGCGAACAAACAGAAAAAAAAACAAAAACATTGGAGCTAAATGTTTTGAGGGGTCAGTGAAATTAAAGTTTTCGCTTCGCTCGCTACGCTCATCCAATTACATTGAAGGGGCTATCACCTCAAAAAATTATTTCTTACCACATAATCTATAGCACAATACCATTGAGTATAGAAAAGGTTCTATACTCAATGACAATACCACACTAAAATAACCGTTTAAATTTTTTATCTTGTAACTGTGATTTTATACGAATTTGTCATTTTTTACCCAGAAATTTGCAAAAATTTGTGTTTTGGGAAATTTCTTAAATCGGCTTTAACCTACTTTTTTTTGTTCCACATAGATGCAGCATCATACCAATCTAAAATGCCCCTTTATATCACGGTGTCTTGAAACTGTGCACAAATATGCATTCCAAAATCACACCCCTTCTTGGTCATCAGCATAATTTGACCGAACAATTTGCCCAAATTACAAAACAAAGTATAGAGAATTTACAGAAAATACTGTAGAGTACGTTAATAATGGACAATATTTTTTTTGATCAAAATCCTTCAAGGTCACGGGGCATAAAGGTCGACCCCATGTTTTTTCTTATGGGAGATTTTTGCCGATGGGACCAAGCTCGAAAAATATTAAGTTTGAAAATTTTTTCGGGTCATCGTGGACCCAATAATTTTTCTGTTAATTGCTAAATTCAGCCTGACTGAAATATATTTTTTAGTTTAGCGGGTGAATACCCCTTTAACATACCTCTGCTGATCGTAAAAGGCAAGAAAAGAGACGATTTAGCTTACCATTTCGCAAACATCAGCTGTAAAGTAAGAAGTATTGTACTTCATAGGGGCGACCTCTGGCATTGCTCGTTGCGTTGTCGGGGACCTCACCGACGACGATGAAGATAAGTTAGACGACAACGACATGAGAACGCCACATCATTCTAGTTTCTTTCCTCTGCCTGTGGCTGGACCACTAAATCAAAATAAACACATACTTATAACAAATAAAATTGTAGTAAGTTTTCACAAGCAATTTATGTATGGGTATTTTAATATTCCTGAAACTCCGGAAAAAACCATTTACTTCTCAAATTTCCTGCGGAGGACATTATTTTATCAGGAAGACCGCATTTTATGTTTAAAGAATAGGACATGTCCAGTCTCGCACATACGGTCTACGGTAACCCTGTATACGTACTACATACACCTTACTCTTTATCATTGCTAATTAAGTCTCTATTTGCAAAGGATAATGCAATCCACTAGTGAAAATTTCATAGAGAAGGGAGGGGAGGAGGGAAAATCCGGTACATATAGCCTACTACTTTCGATAAGTACCAAGAGGAACAACGGCTTTACGAACTATCCAAAAGGACGGTGTTACCTTGACAAGTCATATTTTCCTCCACTAACCCGGACTGCCGAGCAGACGTCGAGGATCTGCTCTAGCCAGCGGTATACGTGTGTTTCAGGGGAGGGCGGTCACCCACTCCACTCCACTTTTCCCCTGACCACATCCGGTTGATAGTTAGTTAGTTAGTCAATGTTGTTTTAGGGCACTCACTCAACAGTAGAGTTATCAGTGCCCATGTCAATTGTATTGGAATCTTCTAAATTTTCTTTTTCCATAATTGTGGATTACCACCACGTTTTCTTCTTTCCAATGGGAGGAACGTATAAGGGAAGACGAGGGGAGTTAATGGGAAGAAGTGAGGATGTTGGATAGGATGGGTTACGGAGGAGTGCTCGTTGCAGAGAGGGTCGGCAAGTATGGAGACGAAAAAAGTGAAAGAAGAAAATAAATATGAGTAAGGCTGTGTGAATGAAGAAAGGTGTGATACAAAGTTGCGCGAGAGCTCTCTTTGCAACACGCACCCCAACCGGCCAGAGCTCGCGCCCTTAGTTTTGGGGAATACACTACTTCCCTACTCACAGGCCAAACCACGGGAATATAGCGAGTTGAACTTTGAAGGCCCATCCGGTTGATTTTCGATTGGTTATTGACTCCTATTGTCCGGTTGATTTTCGATTGGTTATTGACTCCTATTGGGATTTGAAATAGACATTGCATCACAATGCTTATTATAGTCTCTCTTATCTTGACCATCATATAGAAAGAAGTGTTTGCAGGATTAGGTAATGCGTCTGGATAAAAAACCGTGTTTTACGAGTGAGCAAAAGCTAGTTGTTTTTTATTGAAGAGTGTTAGTTTAAACAATTGGTTTTATGATTCTATAAGATAACCTTCATAATCCTCCCCGATCAGTATACTCCCTCAGGATAAATAGTCTAACAGTGTTACGAAATTTATTGATCAGAATGTATTGGTCGCCTGATCGGTGTTTTTCGTCGGCACCTACACTATAAATAATGTAAAATTATACCTTCATATTTTTAAATCGATATAAACGCTTCATACCTCGAACTGTGTGATTTGGATGAGCGTAGCGAGCGTAGCGAGCGAAGCGAAGATTCCATTTCACTACACTGGAGAAAAAAATCCGGAATGTTTTTTTTTTTTTCTTTTTTTTTATGTATTTTTGTCTGTTTGTTAACACGATTCCGGCTAAACCGATACTCCGATTGCGATGAAATTTTATAGAGGTCTTCGAAATCTCTGAACTTAGAACTGCCACGTTTTTGAGCACAATCGGAAAATTATTTATCATGAAAATTGCAATTTTACGATTTTTTTCAATTTTTTAAAAATTTCTTCGACTTACAACACCTACATGCTTTATCCGAATTTAATGATTTTTTCACAGAACCATAATTTTATGAATTAAGATATTTGTGTAAAATTTGAGCGCAATCGAAAAATTATTTCTTATGAAAATCGAAATTTTACGGGTTTTTTCTTTTTCAAAACAGTTTTTTGACTTATAACACCTACATGCTTTTTCCGATTGTAATAATTTTTTCACAGAACCTTAATTTTATGAATTAACATATTCGTGTGAAATTTGAGCACAATCGAATAATTATTTCTTATGAAAATCGAAAATTTACGATTTTTTTCTTTTTTAAAATTACGATTTACTAAAAAAATTAAAGATTAAAGTTTATTTTTTTATTTAATTTAAATTAATTTAAAAAAAATCTTCAACTGAAATGATTTTTTCACAGAACAACAGAAAATCCACATAACACATGGTAGCTCAATGAATTACGCTCATCCAACAACGCGGCGGGACTTAAGCGTTTTCCTAGTTATTGTGGATGAGCGTAGCGAGCGAAGCGAAGATTCCATTTCACTACACTGGAGAAAAAAATCCGGAATGTTTTTTTTTCTTTTTTTTTTATGTATTTTTGTCTGTTTGTTAACACGATTCCGGCTAAACTGATACTCCGATTGCGATGAAATTTTATTGGGGTCTTCGAAATCTCTGAACTTAGAACTGCCACGTTTTTTTTAGCACAATCGGAAAATTATTTCTCATGAAAATCGCAATTTTACGATTTTTTTCGATTTTTTAAAAATTTCTTCGACTTATAACACCTACATGCTTTGTCCGATTGTAATGATTTTTTCACAGAACCTTTAATATAATGAATTGATATATTCATGTGAAATTTGGGCGCAATCGAATAATTATTTCTTATGAAAATTTCAATATTACGATTTTTTCCTTTTTTAAATTACAATTAAATTAAAAAAATTTAAAATTTAAGTTATTTTTTTTAAAATTTGATTTAATTAAAAAAAAATCTACAGCGAAGTAATGAATTTTTCACAAAACAACAGAAAATCCGCATAACACATGGCAGCTCAATGCACCAATTACGCTCATCCAACAACGCGGCGGGACTTAAGCGTTTTCCTAGTGTAATTACCAACGGAGGAGTGTAGTCGCGACTTGCGATGTCAATGTTGGCCGCCATATTGGCAATGATTGTAGTGATATTATGTGCCAGCGTGACGTCTTACTAGGAAAACGCTTAAGTCCCGCCGCGTTGTTGGATGAGCGTAATTGGTGTATTGAGCTGCCATGTGTTATGCGGATTTTCTGTTGTTCTGTGAAAAAATCATTACTAAGTTGAAGATTTTTTAAAAATTAATTTAAATTAAATAAAAAATAAACTTTAATTTTAATTTTTTAAAATTAATCGTAATTTAAAAAAATCGTAAAATTGCGATTTTCATAAGAAATAATTATTCGATTGCGCTCAAATTTCACACGAATATATAAATTCATAAAATTAAGGTTCTGTGAAAAAATCATTACAATCGGATAAAGCATGTAGGTGTTATTGGATGAGCGTAGCGAGCGAAGCGAAGATTCCATTCCACTACACTGAAAAAAAAAATCCGGAATGTTTTTTTTCTTTTTTTTTCTTCTGTATTTTTGTGTGTTTGTCAGCACGATTCCGGCTAAACCGATACTCCATTTGCGATGAAATTTTATGGAGGTCTTCGAAATCTCTGAACTTAGAACTGCCACGTTTTTGAGTGCCATTAAAAAATTATTTCTCATGAAAATCGCAATTTTACGATTTTTTTCGATTTTTTGAAAATTTATTTTACTTATATAACACCTACATGCTTTAAAACCCATTTTGATGATTTTTTCAAAGAACCTTAATTTTATGAATTAAGATATCCGTGTGAAATTTGAGCGCAATCGAAAAAATATTTTTCATGAAAATAGAAATTTTGTGTTTTTTTTCTTTTAAAAACAATATTTTGACTTATTACACCTACATACTTTATCCTATTGTAATGATTTTTTCACAGAACCTTCATTTTATGAATTTATATATCCGTGTGAAATTTGAGCGCAATCGATTAATTATTTCTCATAAAAATCGCAATTTTTTTTTTTTTTTTAAATTAGTACGATTAATTAAAAAAATTAAACACCTAAGTTTATTTTTAATTTATTTTAATTTAATTTTAAAATATCTTGAACTTAGTAATACTTTTTTCACAAAACAACAGAAAATCCGCATAACACATGGCAGCTCAATGCACCAATTACGCTCATCCAACAACGCGGCGAAGCGTTTTCCTAGTAATATGACACGCGTGTTAAGCATTTCCTTTTCGCTCGGCCGACTAACACCACAGTTGTTTACAATTTCGGATAGTTGTCAAGGAAGCGGAAACTTAGGGCGCTACCGAAACACTTTTCCATAATATTTTTAAAATAATACAAAAAACGAACAACAAACAAAAACCTGTTTTTTGGATTTCCTTAAAAAGTCTGAAATTTACCACATTCGTGGATTAATCCTGGCCCTGATTAACATAAAATATTTAAAATCTACGACTGTGGATGTCAATGTATGCTTTATTGACATCTATGTAAAGTCGGATGTACGTCGGATTCATCCTGGCCGAGCGAGTAGCTATGTGCCATCTGCCAATGCCGAATGTGTTCCATTCCATCACGTGTTTTAACAATGTAACAAAATAAAATATTCAGTACATTGTGAGTCGAGTGGACGACTGAATCATCTGTAAACTCGTAATACCATTAAGTATATAAACATCCTTAGGATGGTTATATACTCAAAGGTAATACAGTTGAGTTTTTGGAACGTTCTGAACGTTATGAAGACTAATAATTCACTACCATGGGAAATTAGCTCAGGTCCGGTTTTTAGTTTTGTATGTTCACTCCCTAATAAATGGTTACTCCAATTTTAAATATGTGTCATATATAGAGATAGCCCAAACAATAATATTATTAGGACTTTATTAATTTAGAAAAAAGAAGAATTTAAAAAAATAAATGCGTAGGCCTATGATACTATGATAGTAGTATGATAGTATACACTTTGAAATAAAGTGTGTATTATTCTTGATGCACAGCCACGAAACGTTACATATCGATCACATAATAAAAGTAGGTATTTTCGTGTAATGTGCCTGTCGCTCGATTTTTGTGCCGATATAGATTATTTGGTTTTATAATGTGTGTTATTACTAACACTAGGAAAACGCTTAAGTCCCGCCGCGTTGATGGATGAGCTTTTTAAAGTTTTTAGTTTGCATGGGATATCTTTACTTTTGCAAGTGCTTTGTTTTGCTGCCTACGCATTGTAGGCGATTGTTGTCAAGTTTCTATTGTTTCTTGTCAATTGGTATTATTTACCGTAAAAACTTATATTAAAAGCTTTATTTCTATGGATTCTGGCTAACTTTTTCAACTTTTTCTTTCAAAAGGTACTACATCACCATATCCTTAATGTCCATGTATAATATGAACGTTTTAGCCCCACCCGTTTGGTCAGAATTGGCCCAAATGGCACGAAAATATCGCACAAAAAATCAAAAAACTTATATAAAAAGCTTTATTTCTATAGATTCTGGCAAACTCTTTCTTTCAGAAAGCAATACATCACCATTACCTTAATGTCCATGTGAAATATGAACGTTGTAGCCCCACCCGTTTGGTCAGAATAGGCCCAAATGTCACGAAAATATCGCACTAAAAATCGAAAAAAATCGTAAAAGTACGATATTTATGAGAAATATTTCTTCGATTGTACCCAAAAACGTAGCAAGTCTAAGTTCAGAGATTTCGAAGGTCCCCTCCAATTTTCATCAAGATCGGATATGCCGTTTGCCCGGTAGAGAGCGAACAAACAGACAAAAAAAAAAGAAAAAACACCCGAGCTAAATTTTTTGGGGGGTCGGTGAAATTGAAGTCTTCGCTTCGCTCATCCAATTATGTGAAAATGCCCGGTGCCCAATTTTCACGCCTCTATCTTGGAAAATATGGCGACTAACGTGATTTTTACTAATCATTTAATTGTAAAAAAAATACTCGATCGATATTTTTTAAACTGTACAATAATATAACTTGGAACATGCTTAATTATAATAAAAATAAAAGTGCTCAATATTTCACATATAAAGGGTCAAACATACAAAATAGTGCGCGCATGTTGGCTCAATTTTGATACTGAGATATTTACTACATAACATAACAATACAATGGCATTGTTCAAAAACAATGTTTCTGAAAGTAAAATCTACATAATTTAACCCTTGAAATATTGCACATTTCAGATTTTCTGTAACATAAAAATTGAATCATCGAGAGCGAAGATTTATTGCTCGATGCGCGCCCGGGCGCGCTGCACCGAGGGAAGCGATATATTAATTGCTTACCTATTTATGAAAACAATCTTGAAGAAGTTGTACATAAACAATTACTACACTATTTTGAAAGCAAATAATCTTTTTTTATAAAAAACAATCACTCGTGTGAAACCTCCTTACAACTTGCCTTAAAAAATGGCTTTATGATAAAGATAAGGCCCTGTCAACTGCTGTAGTGTTTTTAGACTTCAATAGGGCATTTGAGACAATTAATAGAAACATTTTGTTACAGAAATAACAACGTTATGGTATTAAAGATATTGCATATGATTGGTTTGTTACCTATTTAGAAAACAAGAGTCAACATACAGTTGTTGGTGAGCTATCATCAGAGGAAAAGGAAAACGGTTACGGAGTACCTCAGGGATCCGTTCTCGGAACATTACTTTTTATAATTTACATTTTGTGATATGTAAAATTGTGTTGAATCGATATTTCTTAATTCTTTGCTGATGACACCCTTATTTCGTACTCTTCAAAAGATGTCCTCTATGTGATTCAAATTAAACTGTACAAATGGCTGCTAGTTAATAAGCTAAATGTGATTGCACGTGAGGAAGTTGAACAGTCAATCAGTATCAATCCAATACTGATTAATGGAGAACAATTAATAGAATTAGTATATGAAATTAAATATCTAGGATGTATTATTGATCACAAGTAGACGTTCAATAGTCATGCTAACTATATGATAAATAAAATTAGTAAAAAATAGGATTTATGTCTAGAATAAGTGAACATTTATCAAGTTGGTCGCTAAATTATTGATCTATGATACAATAATCCGTCTACATTTTGAATATTGGTGTATTATAATGTTATATTTTAATGAAAGGGAAAAAGATGCATTGCAATATTTGTAGAATAAAGCTATGAGAGTAATATTAAATTGTAATAGGTAAACTATGCTAAGAACATTGAATTGGATGTGTGTCAGGCAGAAGCTTCATTACGATGTTCTGGTATTTATATTTAAACTAAAGAATGATTGTTTGCCTGCATATTTTAACGAGTTCAAATGATATGCTAATAATGTACATGAACATAAAAGAAGGTCAACAAATAATGTTAATGATAAATATGTGAACAAAGTTGCAACTCAAATTTTATGCTGGATTAAGAATGTTTGATAAATTGACCAAAAGTATAGAAAATATAACAAAACAAAACATGGCAAAATTTAAATCTGAATATATAACATATGTATTTGTTTACCAACCGTACAATTAGAAAGAGTTACTACAAATAAATGTAATGTATGAAAATGTATTGTAATGTATGTAATAGCTGATGAAGCTAAATAAATAAATATGAATGGATGAATATGAATAGAGACGGCCTTGGCTGCACGGTCCCCCCCGTCCCATGGTACAAGGATCTCTGTGTGGCTAGAATATCATTGGATCATGCCCCCGTCCCAACACGCACAGGCAGAACTTCGTCGCAAGCTGCGCGCGGCTATATATTTTAAAAAAATGTACTGCACTGTAATCTGTACTTCGTTTCATATCGCTCGATTTTCGTGTCGAAATTGATTTTATTGTCATAAACTGTGTCACGTGTGTTATTAACAACCTTATGTGAAAATGCTAAATGCACAATTTTTCACGTTGTCATTTCGGAATATATAGTGCCAAAGAAAAGATATGATAATGAATGATTATGATAATGATATGATAATATTATGCAAAGAATGAGTTCATTGTAATTTTTTCGTACATTTACTTGCAGTATATTGATGCGGGGCTCGCTGTTGCCCCAAACCTGTAGTAGTCGAATGGGCTATGTACCATCGTTGTGTAACTGTACTAACCAACTGTAATAGTTGAATAATTTCACACAAGGCAGATTCATTTAATTTTCTTCATGCTGACAAACACCCTCAGATTTGAACTTATTGTGTACCGTACTAATAATTAACTTCATCATCTCGTTTCGATAGAATAAGAAGGACATACAAATATTACAACAAAATTGATTTGCAAAAAAACTATGTATAGTTGAGGTTAACTGGTATCAGTGACCATTAAATGCGTACAATATTTACCATGTACAATTGTATATTTTTCTATATTTAGCTCAGATTTTATTCCTGCTCATCGCCATCGTCAAATTCAGCTTCCATATCAATGTAGTTATATTTGGTGTTTTGGCAGTCCTACCTTTGAATAGTAATGTTCACAGAAGATTGTTCTTAAGCAAGAGGAGCTGTTAATTATACACAAATACTTGCAGCCTAACTTTATTATTTCTAATATATCATCAGAAGCTGGCAACACTGTATAAATCTGACTGGAAGTTTGTCTTTCCCACCAATTTCCTAAACTTAAATAGCACCCGGGTTTGCGTACATGCAAGTTCAGCTGTTTTTCAGTATTGTTTCTAATGTTTTTGTGTGTTGTGAAAACACTGCAAGAGGTGCGGGTAGCATTACATCCTTCCATTTTCTAAGTTTGGAATTATTCCCAGCGCTATAATATTACAGTCATCGTTTTAGCCTTATACAAATTTGAATGTGAATATTGCAAGGGCTTCACATACGTAGTCGAAATTGAAGTTTTCTTCCGGCAAATTTTTGTAATCCACCTCTTTTTATATGTCCATGGAAAACGACGTTTTGTATGTGTGTTTTGTACAGTACAGAGTTTGCAGTTTAGGTCTATTTGCCAAACATTCTTCTTCCCTCGGACGACTGCCAGATCTCGCCTCTAGTTTAGGGGAGTAATCTAGGGCGACGGTCTTTCGCCCGCAGCCAAGCGCACGCGACTGCTAGTAGGCGATGATAACTCGACCCTGTTTACTCCTACCCGAGTTGGGGGGTTTTCAGCTATCTGCACACGCCGTCCCAAAAGATTTACAATTTTGAAACTCGGTATATGACCAGATATGTGGTCCATGACATACCAAAAAAAAAAAATCAGCCCGATCCGATAACCCGTTCTGTGTTAAAAAAGTGCGCAAAAATCAACGAAAATCTTTCGGCTGGCTGGTTGGTTGGTTGGTTGGTTGGGGGGGGGGGGGGGGGGGATTCTGACAGAGAGGAACAAGAGCCTACAGAGAAAACGGTACATCTTAGAACTATGAAACTTGGACCACACTTAGATGTACCTCAGACTCACATACTTTCGCCGAGAGACAAGCAATATTCCACCCCCAACAACCCCTAAATCATCCCCTAAAATTAACATAATTCATAGCTCTAACCCAAAATTGAATTTTTAATCAAATTAGTTATTAAAAATTATGTTCTAATGTGTTTTAACCCAATCGGCCTATTCTCATTATATAAACCACATTTTGTCAACCCCAATCCCTAATAGTTTATATTATTTTTACCTTAATTTCCAGCATTTACCACGAAGGCACCTAATGAAATATCATCATGCAATTTGACATGATGGTACATAATATATGAAAAATAATCCGCCGAGAGGCAAGCGATATTCCACCCCCAACCCCCCCTAAAATTGGAATAATTCATACTCTAATCTAAAATCGTGTTTTATTCAAATTAGTATAAATTATGTGTTAATGTGTTTTAACTCAATCGGCCTATTCTAATTTCCTAAACCACATTTTTTCAACCCCCGTCCCTATAGTTTATATTATTTTTACCTTGATTTCCAGCATTCACCAAAGAAGGCACCGAATGAGTTATCAGCATGAAATTTGTCATGATGGTACATACTAATTGAAAATAAAACGCCAGAGGCAAGCGATATTCACCCACCCCAACCACCCTAAATCATCCTAAATGAAATAATTCATAGTCTAACCCAAATTGAATTTTTATTCATATAAATATTATGTTCAATGTGTTTAACCCAATCGGCCTATTCTCATTTCCTAAACCACATTTTTCAACCACCTAGCCACTAATAAGTTAATGTTATTTTACTATTCCAGCATTCACCATGAAGCACCAAATGAGTAATCAGCATGGAATTTGGCATGATGGACAATATTGAAAATAAAATCCGGCAGAGCAAGCGATATTTCACCCACTGTTCTTTCCACCCTTGAACTTTGGGAAAAACACTATAGGTCGATTGAATACAATTTAATATAAATTTTTGATTAAAATATGCGCAAAGTGTATAAATCCGGCAACAAATCTACACACAAACACCCAAGTGACTTTAACCATAGTGACATTTAATAAATATGATATTGCCAACATACAGATTTAACCAGAAACAAAAGTGGTAGCTTTTTTCTAGGCATCTGTTTTAAAGGCACGCATCCACCTTAACTATTTCACGCTGATAGATACAAAAAAAAAGATTGATATTCCCCCAAAATACAAAATTGTAAAAAAAAAACGGGCCAAGTCTCTTCCAAAGTTTCGGCTCGGAATGCTGAGATATAGTAATGAGCCAAGCATTATTTTTCTCCTAGTTTCGCATTGAAAGAAGTATTTAAACATTTTGCCTGTTTACGAGCGCAAGTCACCATTTTCGTGGTAAAAAAGAAATTAAACCAAATCATAAAAAATCTTGGCTATTGATTTTGGTCGAGACTCTAAAATTCAAGCCAAGTATTTGTGTATGATTTTGGGTTTAACAATTTTGTATTTTTTTACCACGAAAATTGGTGGCTTGGCGCTCGAAAAGGCGAATGATCTTACTTCGTTCAATGCGAAACTAGGAGAAAGAATGAAATGCTTGGCTCAACTTCTATATCTCACAGCATTCACAGCCGAAGACTTTGGAAGGAGAGCTTGGCTGCCGTTTTTTACAAATTTTTGTATTTTGGGGTATACTCCGACTCCCCTACCTACTTAGATGGTGGCGTGAAAATTGGGCACCTGGCATTTTCACATAAGGTTAATAATAACACACACTATTAAATCAATTTCGGCATACAAATCGAGCGGAATGACACGAAAGTACCTACTATAAACATTCCAGAGGAAAAATCCACCCAAAATGCAAAATGGGCACTGTTCGCTGCTATACTGCATGCAGGTGTATAATTATTATTGAACTTTAAACAACAGATAACGTAATTGAGTCCCATTGTTTGTTGCTTCTTCCATTAGTGTTTCACTTCACTTTTCACTTTTCAGGTTTATGGCTAGAAGACGATAACGCGAGTCTGAGCTCCTCGTTTCTATCCTCGTGGTTTGCCAACCTGCTCATGAAATATCGTTACTTTCGCTTGGCAGTGAACTTCTTTCGGCGTCTCTACTTGTGGCCGCTGATTTCTATTATGATACTTGACGTTTTGATTACCCACCCAATGGATATTTACTTGAACTGGCACTTAAAGGTGCAAGTCATGGAGAACTTTTACTTAATGTGTTTTTACATAACGATGATCACTGGTATAATATGCTTGATCCATAATGTGAATCACATGAAAACAATTATACAAAGTCTTGAAGAAATGTTAAGGACTGACCAACTTGTCAATCAAGAGGAAGACGAAACCATAAATGGGATGTATTCCTTATGTGAGAAAATCGAATGGTATGGTGGAATTTGGACCGCAATATATTCAGTGGCCATAACTGCTTACACCACTTTCGAGTTACTGCCGAACAGACGACTGATGTTCAGGTATGAACGTACAGACTATTAATACTAAAACTACATTTTTGTTTTGTCCCGAGCATATACAGTACCCCCCCCCCCTGCGGAGAAATGGAGACCCTTATATTGATAGCTTGATAGGAATCCACTTGTTGGCCAGTTGGCCAGTGGTGGGTGCGGGGTACAGGGGTGCTCAAAGGGTCAAATTGTGCTGAATTTTCTAACGGCTTTTATTTTTTCAAGGGCAAACCGTTGAACAAAATCCATTTTTGATTTTTGATTCGTTTATAGAATGAAAAATAGAACTTCATCGACATTTTTTATTTTCTTATATGTCCCATAAATAACTTTTTTTTGCTTTTACAAAAAAGAAGTCAAAATGACCCTTAATTGCCCGTTTTAGTAAAAAGTGATATATTCTGGAAGGGTTATTATTTTGGAGTAGAAATCCACTTGTTATCCAGTTGGCGAGTGGTGGATACGGGGTACAGGGGTGCCTAAATGGTCAATTGTAAGGGTGTGTTTCCAACCGTAGGTATTTTTTCAGGGCCAAAGCGTTGAACGAAATCTAATTTAGACTTTTTATTCGTGTAAGGAATTAAAAATAGAAAGTTATCCACATTTTTATTTTCTTGCATATGTTTTTTTTTACTTTTCTAAAAAAGAAGTCAATTAAATCGGCCCCAAATTGCCCCATGTTGTAAAACTGTATTATAATACGGTGGTTCTTTTGGAGTAGAAATCCACTTGTTTGCCAGTTGTCCAGTGGTGTTCATCTGTGTGTTTGGATAATTCTTTGAGATAATAAGAGATGACTTGCAGATATTATAGCTGCTAGTCGTACAGCGAGTGTTCCAAGGGTCAAAATATGTTTGGAGTGATTTATATTGCATAAGGTTTCTAAATATGAGTATAAAGGTCCCAAAGGAATTTACCTTTAAGTCGTTAAATAAGATTTGCCGTTTTTTGTTTATAGAAAGGGCCTATTGGGGTACGCTGGACCTAAATGTACCTAACACATTTTTGATAAATTATTTGTGATATTGTGTCATGCTAATTTATAGGGTTATACAGTATCTTCATGGTTACAGCATTGTGGATTAATTTTGTAGTGTTGTGCACATACATTAATAATGCATATCTGTTTTTAATTTACAGTGGATGGTATCCTTACGATTCGACAGAATCGCCTTTATACGAAATAACTTTATACACGAGAACAATGCACTTAAGTATGCTTATGTTGGCAGCGAATAACATGATAGCGATTGCGGTTTGCGATTTCCTTTGTTTTGAAAAAGCATTTGAAATTTTGTGTAACAAACTTCGAAACATTCGAATCATATCTGTAGGAATCTATAATGCTGCGCATTGTTCTGAAGATACGGGAGATAATGTTCAATCGTCCCAATTTGAAGAAATGAGTCGAGAAGTCCACGAACAAGAGCATAGCCTTGATTTATTACACGACGACCGTGGGTGTAATAGTATTACTGTTGTAAGGGCCGAGCATGCATCCTTGATCAACACCCAGGCCAGTCCAGAATGCAATATACCTGAAATCATTGTCGTTTGTTCAGAAAACAGTGGGGAAAATATCCGATCCAACCAATCTGAAGAAATGTGTCTACAAGAATTCCACGAACAAGAGTTTTCAATCATAAGAGTTTTCGATTCGTTACACGACTACCATGGGTGTAACAGTACTGTTGTAAGGACCGAGCATGCATCCTTGATCAACACCCAACCCAGTCCAGAATGCAACATCCCTGGTTTTATACCAGAAGAAAATTTTGAAAATCAATTTTTAATAGAACAGGAAAGTTATCCACACAAGGCCCTAAATTCGCAGCAACATGATTTGGGCTACATAAATATAGTCAAAAGATCTAAGGGTAATGAAAAATTGATAGACGGGGAAGAAATATTGGATGAAGCCATTGAAAACCTTATGCTAATGCAGATCAAAGCATCAGTATTGCTTCACATTAAAATCTTACGGTAAGCCTTCTAATAGTCTCAATTCCCGCTATGAGTATAACGGTTGAAAAGGAAATTATGTGCTCTGTATTGCACTTATCATACAGTTAAATGACTCTTTTGGCCATTTTGTTGTTGTAAATGTGCACTTTCGAGCCCAGATTATTAAATTATGCACCTTTCAAATTCCAGAATTTAAAGGCTTGCCGCATGCATATTCGATTAAATATAGACTGAATATAGTGAATACATTTTCGAATGAAACTTTTTTTGTACTGTTTTTAACAAAACGAAGAAATATTAAAATTTAAAAATCTAAATTTATATTTATAGATAATTATCTTTTCAGATTTATATCCGAGACAGCTGATCTTCTACCCAAATTACAAAAAAAAAAAATAGTTCACAATGTATAAGATTTACTTAAATGTGTCCTGACGCATTGAGCTACGTACTTTTACATTGATTGTGACTGTGATGATCTGGCATCATGTTATGTCTTTGGATAGGATGAATTTAAATCAAGTGTATACACTCATTTTACTTTAGATTTATTCAACGGAAAGTGTAACATTTTGTCACGCTGGCTGTCCCGGAACTGACGTATGCATTGTTGACAGCCTGCACAGATTAATATGGCTTTCTTAAAATGTAAAATTTGCTTTGTATTTTTTTTTTTTTTTTACATCTAAAGTTGCATTTTTATTTGGTGTTGAAGTTGAGTTACTACTACACTGGATATTTTATAGATAGCTTCAAGATAATATATGGATGACAATCTTTGCTATTTAAATGGCAGAACTTGGGTGGATATCCAACGGATACTGTTTGGATAGAAATATTTTGAGTGAATAATTATTTGGATATGAATCGGATACGAAACATTTTGAGTGAATAATATGGATAGGATACGTACCGTTATTGGATACAATTTTGGGTTTGATTAATTAAATATTCATTGATTAGTTTTTGACACACCGCAATACCTTATGGAGACGTTGGATACATAAGATTGCGAATTGCGATAAAAAAAAATTGGATGCTAATTTGATACAAACTATTTTTACATGGGAGTTTTCATCAAAGGCAGCAGTGCGGGAGCCTCAGCAGCGCATCTAGATATTCGTGGAACTTCCATGACTGTAGTTTCGGTAATAATTCAGCAGTTTTTAAGCTTATAGTTTGTGTCTGAATATTGTTTTTGTTCTAGGACATTGAAATTGTTCGACATATTTGTCGCCTCATATGTGTATGCCATATTTATGTTCAACTTTGTCGGCTTAGGACAGACAATACTTCTCACCAAGTCTGTAAGTTAACAATCTCTTCAATGTCATTGACTAATTGATCGGTTGTCTTTACTTTAAGGCATGTTTAAAGTTTGTTGGTTTGAAGGGGCTGGGGGTGCATTTCAAACCCCTATCCCACGTAGTTACGCCACTATGCACATAAACTTGAAAACTGTGCTCAAGATTGGGCCATGGTAACAATTCTTAATGCTCCTCTCTCTATTCTCCTTAACAGGCTGAAGAACTTGGAGCCAAAGAGTTTGTCATACTAGTAATCTCGAGTCAGTTGTGGGTGTTGTTTTTTATCATCAACCTCCTCGGAAACAGAATCACGGATAAGGTCAGAGAAAACATACTCACTTTTCTTAAGTAAAATTCATAATTAATTAACGTCTATATCATGTAAAGTTCTTTCTATAGCAATTGGGAAGTGGGCTTAATTTTAAATATGCGGGCGAATATATGGATAAGTTAAGCGTTTGTCTATAAAAGCTACAAACAAGTTTAAGGTTGATCTATCGGGCTCTTTAATTTAAAAAACAATACAACAGACATAGTTTATCAATTATGATCATCTGACATTGCCAAAACTATTTTTTATTTACTTTTGAATTTTGGGTTAGGCAGTACGCCTAATATAGACGATTATAGTTAATAATGACGTGTTATTAATGTTCCTGCTCATAATTTTTGGGTTGGAATGCAAATTTTTGTTCCTATTTTGTAACACTCTTGTCTACAAACTGACATACCCCAGTAAAATGTTAGTATTTGTACCAGAGAAACAAAAAAATTCTTATCGTCTAATATATTAACAAAAATGATTTTTACGTACGTCAGTTTGTAGATAAGAGTGTGTTACAAATAGAAACACAAATGAGCCTTTCAACCCAGAAATTATGAACAGGAATATGTCCTGGGGACCCGTCATAAATTCCACTATATTCGTCTATATTGGTCGTACTGCTCAACCCAAAAATAAATAAAAAATAGTTTTGGCAATGTCAGATGATCCTAATTGATAAAGTTTGTCCGTTGTTTTGATAAACTAATATTTAGAAACATTTTAATTAGGCCGATAGATTTACCAATTAACGCTTTGTTCTCATGCCGATGTCAAATTAACGTCTGCGTATAAGATACCGTGATACGTAACGAGGTAGCCAATTATTGTTTCTAGAAGTCGCTACATTTTTATTTTTATGAATTCTATTGAACGTAAAATAACTAACCATGAGAACCCTTTGTGGCAGCTTTACTAATTTATCTACAGCTAAAAGGAACTTAGGAAAGTGCAAGTAATCTCTTACATTATCTTGATTCAGAGCTTGGCTGTGGGAGAAGCAATCTACGACGCTGATTGGCTAGGAACATCCACTTCTTTCAAGCAGGCAATGATGATCATAATTAGCCGATCTCAAGCTCAATTTGAGTTTAAAGCGCCAGGTTTTAATGCGCTCTCATTGCGAAATTTCAGTGATGTGAGTATTGAAATCCTATACATTGTGGTTAATTATGTATTGTTTTTTAGGGAGCGAAGCTTTCCTAAAGGCATCACTTTTCTGTCCATCTACTGTTTGAATGAACTATACTAGCTTATTAATATAATATGATGTTGAACGGGTCAATTACGAAAAGATGTTGTTTTAAATACAATACGCAGACATTCTTAAATAGTTTTTCCTTTGTATTACAGGTTGTGAACATTGCATATAAACTGACAACAAGAATAAACCAATTTGTTAAGTGAATAAAGACAACTGGTCGAGCAGAAATACATGAATTAACGTGTGCGACCTTCCGTTTACTTGAGTGGTACAAAGGCATAAAGAAGGAATGTTCAGAGGCAGGTAGTAAGATTCAATCCCAGCATTCGCCATTGACTTAGAAAACTTAAAAAAATATCGTCACCATAATTTACTGGTTGAATGAAATCTTAACATACAAAAGATTGAGAAACTATATGTTTAAATATTACACAATTAGAATATTACTTTCCGTCTCTTAAAATGATATGTTATAAAGACTTGTAGATGCACATATTTATAATATATAATATTCCTTGACTAACTTAACTCGTATATTGATTGGAGGTGATTATAGAAAAAATATCCTTCTTCTAAGGGCAATTTCATATGATGATTGTCAAACTCAATACGTTCTCAAATGTTATGCAAAAAATCTTTAAAAAAAAGTTCATAACAATAATTATTGTAAAACATCCACAAAAATAACAGCGAAACAAGTGGCATTTCTCAGCCCAAATTTACGTCATAGGCCTACTAGTAGAAATACGCAAATAGTCACAACTACACAATTTAAGTTTCGCGCAGCACAAAGTTGATTTGGTTATAGTAGTGTCACTTGCAAAACACGAGAAAATTATCAAATCCCTCCTCTACAAAGAAATATAATCACACACGATTACTCAAATCTGCACTGAATTGTGGGTTTCCTTCTTCGGATATTTAACATAATTTTCCCAAATCTATCACAATGCAGGTGTGTAAATAAGTAGTGAAGCGCATATGAGGTAACAACACTTTTATGTCCAACATTACATAATATACTATTTAAATCTATGTATCAGGGTTTGCTACTCAAATCTTATGTACTCACTCCTAATTGATACTTACCCCATTCGTGTTTTCACACGTCTTATAACAGTGATCAAGTAATTTATACGAATCCAACTAGCCAATCAAACAAAATTTCGACTACCCGGCACCTCCACCAAAATTACGGAATTATGCATTTTTTGTGCAATGTCGATATTTTGATATGAACTATTTTGAGCTTACTCGCGTACAAAATTTTTACGATCTCACAATCGCGTTGTATGACCTGGCACTTCCACCATATGTACCAACCAAGATTAATTTTATTTCGACTACCTACCCGGCACCTCCACCAAAACTTTGAAAAAAAACTTTTGTTTGAAATTTCGTGCCCTAACTCGCGTTTAACGACATAATTGCTAATTTCGTTACTAGTTCGCGGTATCAACTGAAACATCGCGAATTGGAAATTGGTGCCATTCAATCACAATTCAGATGATTCATGTGCAAACTGAATTTAAAGGGATTATTGCAACTTTAAAAAAATCGCGAATTTCGTTTTCACCATTTTTGCACAACTCTAGCTGTTAGATTGCCTGTACACATGAAGTGTGGCACGAAGCCGTTCCGCATATTTGCTGAATGATTAATGGACAGTAACTAACATTTTAATGTTAATGGTCGAATAAACTCCAAACAATAAAACTCGTATTTCATTGTCTGCGAATGTTGGTTATGTGCAGTGATTGGCTGTGATTGAGAACGTGACAAACTATGATCTATTTTCAATCCGTTATACCTATAACCTCCAATCCTTAATCACTAGTTAACAGTTAACTTGTGAGAACTTCAACTCTGAAATGCCTAATCGTTAGTCCTTGGTCATTTATCACACAAAACACGATTTTTAATAAACATTTATTTAATTTTCATTGAAATTATGAAATAAAGAAATTTAGTCTGAGGTCTGTAATAATTTGCAGTTGACTCAGAAACTTGTGGTAGAATATTATACGAATGGTTTGGAACTTTCAATGGAACGAATACGACTATTTTCTCATGGATATCCTTAAGTGGTGGAACGAAGCGCCCCCCCCCCCCCCCGGCCCTTTCACTCTCGCAGCGCTAGCGGACACTAATGGGACAAGTCAAATTCTGCAGCTCCAATCACAGCTCGTAACTTTCCGTTTACATGAAATCGTAATTAGAAGTTAAATGTTATGTGTTTTAATTATTCATTCAAACTGAAAGCGCAAAGTTTTAACTTCGAGAAAGTTTGGGGAAGTCCTCTGAGCACTCTCTACCGGAGCAACTCGACACTAGTACACGAAGGCAGGCCGACAGCAAGCGCTCTCATCGGCATTCTCGCGTGGCAGTCACGGTGGCTCAGTAGGTAACATTCAATGAAGATAAAGCAGAGAGCCGTTACAGGTTGACATGGAGCAACTCCCACGTTTGTTTAGGTAAGGTGACCAGACGTACCGGTTTGACCGGTACAGTACCGTTTTCAGAACACTTGTACCGGTGTACCGAGCGATCATTAAAATGACGTATTTGTACCGGTTTGCAATTTTGGAGGGGAAGTGTCCCCGTACCGTACTCTGTCAACTGTACCGTGTGGAAGAATAAGGTTTTACTTGAAAAAATACACTCCTCTGATAAATACTAACAGTAATAACATTGAAATAGTTCTTCCACTTCCAAGATTATTCAATGATTTTGGTGGAGGTGCCGGGTAGCCTACTGCCTACAGTAAATTTGACCGAATTCGTACAATTGGTGGAGGTGCCGGGTCGCGCGTGAGTGTGGTAACGTAAAAGTAGTTATCTATTCTTGGCGTTACCTTACCAACCCTGAATATCCATAATACTAACCTCAGTCTTTAGATACAAATTTGTGCTCTTTTTGGAAGTTCTGAACTTGTTTTAGCACAAATAATACAAATATGTCACTATAATGTTTGTATCAACATACATTTTCATGTAATATCACTTACTACTGAATTATATGTCATAGCCTAGCCCTAATAACATTTGTGCGTGATCATTCAAATTATCTAGAGATAGATTGTACTTTTAAATCAATTAGATGTTACTCTTTCACTTTTGGAGCCAACATATAGACATTAATAAATAAAATTAACATTGAACATAGTAATTGTAAAAAAAAAAAAATGTATATATAGCCAAAACGATGCACTAAACAAAACACAATTATCTTGTTACATACAGCCGTACCCGTATGAAATATTGACGAATAAAGAAGTCTCTTTCTGATGAATATTTCAAGCTGTTTTAACAAATTTGTATCCACCTTCTGGGGCCAGGGTAGAATTTGGCCCAAGGTATTTCTCTGTCGATCGTACGAAGCGAGAAACGAGGCAAAGTCAATCTCGTAAATATCAGTAATAACAGGAGATTCGGCCTACACCCCGAAACTATAGGCGAGCTCTGAGAGTCGAATTGTCAGCAACCCTCCCCCCTTCCCTCGACGACCACCTTGACGACGCCTACGACGAACAAAACGAACAATGACAAAGACGACCAAAAGTGAGAAACCCCCATTCTGCCTCTTGTCTGTGCCTGGATCAGTGACGCTTAATTACCCAACGGTTGACGCACCCTTAAGCCAAATAAACTAAAACTATTTAAATATATTAAACAGTTGGGGAGAATGAATGTTTTTATTGTTTTGTTCATAAGTACGATTTGATTTTAGGATATAAAATTACGACGAATACAAAGGTGTAGACTATATAATGGAAAATATTGAGTTTATTTATTTATTTATTTATTTATTTATTTATTCAACTGGACACAAATACAGCCATAGGCCATTTTACATTGTGCATTGTAAACATAATAACATTACTAACTAACTTATACTAACTTAAACTAAACATGATAACATAGGAAATACGAATAGAAATACATTATAACATGAATAATGAATGACACGTAATAGCACAGATAATAGAGTACACAACCCACGTAGTGTATTCTGTTATCTGTGGTCATAGTAAAAACAGAAAGAAAGAAAGATTATAAAAATTAATTAAAAATTAAAAATTAAATTGAAAAATTAACTAAGCCTGGCTAATAAGGGGTTTTACGTTAGTTATGAACTCGCGGTGGTTCGCATAAATGTCTATGGTGGGTGTGGCAAGTGAACACATGTAGGTGAAGGGTAGCCGGTAGAAGAGGGAGCGTTTGATGATTTCCAGGCGAGGAATAGGTAAATGAAATAGTTGAGTCGATCTGGTTAGGCGGGATGGTTGTTAAAGAAAAAAAACGACGCTAGCTAAATCTATTGAATTGATGATTGTTTAGAGTTAGTACAAAATAAAGCGAATTTATATATTTTATATAATAGGTAATTATGTATAGTTATGTCCCAAACTATTAAATTAATTGTAAAGGTAAGTATGATATTTCTGCAATTAATAATAATAATTAATTAATGTATCTAAATGCTTAATTAATATATACTGTGAAACTCCAATTAAAAAAGTTTGAGTGGAACTTTATTTAAAAATCACAACAATATCGTCGCATTCCTTATATCTGTCTGGGACACTGGAATGTAGTTTCTATAGAGTTCTGTTCTGTGAGAGATAACTGTCCGCAACCGCAATATACTAAGCAAGGTACGTGCTCTACTGCCAATGATGCTGATTTGATGCGAATCGAATGTGAACCTGTCTAACTTATTCCCTAGTAATAAATGGGAAATAAAATCAATGCGGGAGGGGGAGGGAGAGAGCATTGGATTCAAACTTTCATGGATTGTAATCTCGGCCAAATATTGAAATGCGGAGCTCCTTTGACTAAGATTATTTTAATTTATAACGGAATTTTTTTTCCCAACTGCCAATCAAACAAAATTTCGCTCCCCGGCACCCCCACCAAAAAGTACGAAATATGCATTTTTTGTGCAATGTCGATATTTTGATAAAACTATTTTCAGTTCTCGCGTAAAAATTTTTTTACGACTCACAATCGCTTTGTATGACCTGGCACTTCCCCCATATTACCAACCCAAGTTTAATTTAAATTTTCGACTACCTACCCGCACCTCCACCAAAACTTTGAAAAAAAAACTTTTTTTTCAAATTTCGTGCCCTAACTCGGTTTAACGACATAATTGCTAATTTCTTACTATTCGTGGTTAAACTGAAACTCGCAAATTTGGGAAAATTGGTGCCATTCAATCAAAATTCAGATGATTCATGGCAAACTAAATTTAAAGGGATTATTGCAACTTTAAAAAAATCGCGAATTTTTCTTTTTCACCTTTTTTGCACAACTCTAGCTGTTAGATTGCCGTACACATGAAGTGTGGCACGAAAGCCGTTCCGCATATTTGTGAATGATTAAGGACAGTAATAACATTTTAATGTTAATGGTCGAAAAAAACTCCAAACAATAAAACTCGTATTTCTTTGTCTGCGAATGTTGGTTATGGCAGTGATTGGCTGTGTTTGAAAAAGTGACAAACGATCTATTTTAAAATCCGTTTACCATAACCTCCAACCCTTTAATCACTAGTTAACAGTTAAGTGAGAACTTCAACTCTGAAATGCCTAATCGTTAGTCCTTGGTCATTTATCAACAAAACACGATTTTTAATAAACATTATTTTTTAATTTTTCATTAAAATATGAAAAAAAAAATTTTAGTCGAGGCGTAATTTTTTGCATTTAAATCAGAAACTTGGGGTAGAATTTTATAGAATGGTTTGGAACTTTAAATGAACGAAAACGACTATTTTTCCATGGAATCCTTAAGTGGGGGAACGAAGCCCCCCCCCCCCCCCCCCCCGGCCCTTTCACTCTGCAGGCTAGGGGGAAAAACTAAGGGACAAGTCAATTTCTGCGCTCCAATCACAGCTCGAAATTTTTCCGTTTAATGAAATCGTAATTTAGAAGTTAAATGTTTTTTTTTTAATTATTCTTTTCAAACTAAAAGCGCAAATTTTTTAACTTCGAAAAAGGGTTGGGAAAAAGTCCTTGAGCACTTCTCCCCGGAGCAACTCGACATAGTACACGAAGGCAGGCCACAGCAAGCGCTCTCATGGGCTTTCTCGCGGGCAGTCACGGGGCTCGTAGGTAACATTAATGAAATAAAGCAGAGAGCCGTTAAGGTTGACTGGAGCAACCCCCACGTTTGGTTGGGTAAGGTGCCCAGAGTCCCGGGTTTTGACCGGAAAAGTACCGTTTTCAGAACACTGTCCCGGGTGTACCGAGCGATCAAAAAAAGCCCGTATTTGTACCGGTTTGAAATTTTTTGGGGGGGAAGTGCCCCCGTCCCGTACTTGTCAACTGTACCGTGGGGAAATAAGTTTTACTTGAAAAAATACATTCTCATAAATACAAAACAGTAATAACTTTGAAATAGTTCTTCCCTTCCAAGATTTTCAATGTTTTTGGTGGAGGTCCCCGGGTCCCCTACTGCTTCAGAAAATTTTTGACCAAACGTACAATTGGGGGAGGTCCCGGGGGTCGCGCGTGAGTGTGAACGTAAAAGTAGTTATCTATTTTTCTTGGCGTTACCTTCCCAAACCCCCTAAAATATCCAAATACAACCTCAGTCTTTAGATAAAATTTGTGTTCTTTTTGGAAAGTTCTGAACTTATTTTAGCACAAATAATAAAAATATGTCATAAAATGTTTGTATCAACATACTTTTCATGAAATATCATTTACACTAAATTATATGTCATGCCTAGCCCTAAAAAAACTTGGCGTGATCATTAAATTATCTAGAGATAGTTTGTACTTTTAAATCAATTAGATTTTATTTTTCACTTTTGGGAGCCAACAAAGAATAAATAAATAAATTAACTTTAAAACAAATTGAAAAAAAAAAAAAAAAAAAAATGAAATTATACCCAAAAACGATGATAAACTAACACAATTATCTTGTTACATACACCCGTACCCGTTGAAATTTGAGAATAAAGAAGTCTCTTTCTGTAAATTATTTTCAAGGTTTTAAAAAATTTTTACCCCCTTTCTGGGGCCAGGGTAAAATTTTTGGCCCAAGGTATTTCTCTGCCGATCGTACAAAGCGAAAACGAGGCAAAGTCAATCTGTAAATATCAGTAATAACAGGAGATTCGGCCCCTAACCCCGAAACATGGGGCGAGCTCGGGAGTCGAATTGTCGCAACCCTCCCCCCTTCCCTCGACGACCACCTTGACGCCCCTACGACGAAAAAAAACGAACAATGAAAAAGACGACCAAAAGTGAGAAACCCCCCTTTTCTGCCTTTTGTCGTCCCTGGATCTGACGCTTAATTCCCCAACGGTTGAGCACCTTAAGGGCCAAAAATAAACAAAAACTTTAAAATATTTTAAAAAAAGTTGAGGAGAATGAATGTTTTTTTTGTTTTGTTATAAGTACGATTTTTTTTGGGATAAAAAATTACGACGAATACAAAGGTGTAGACTATATAATGGAAAATATTGGTTTATTTATTTATTTATTTTTATTCAACTGGACACAAAACCAGCCATGGGCCCCATTTACTTTGTGCATTGTAAACATAAAAAAATTACTAACTAACTTATCTAACTTAAACTAAACATGATAACATGGGAAATACGAATAAAAAATAAAATTTACAGAATAATGAATTATCGTAAAGCACAGATAATAGAGTACACAACCCACGTAGTTATTTTTATCTGTGGTCATAGGAAAAACAAAGAAAGAAAGTTTAAAAAAATTAACTAAAAATAAAAAATTTAAAATTTTGAAAAATTAACTAAGCCGGCAAATAAGGGGTTTTATTTAGTTATGAACTGCGGTGGTTCGCAAAAAATTCAGGGTGGGTGTGGCAAGTGAAAAAATGTAGGTGAAGGGTAGCCGGTAAAAGAGGGAGGTTTGAGATTCCAGGCGGGGAAATAGGTAAATGAAATATTTGAGTCGACTGTTAGGCGGGTGTTGTTAAAGAAAAAAAGACGCTAGCAAAATTTGTTTGATGATTGTTTGGGTTAGTACAAAATGATGCGAATTTATTTTTTTAATAAAGGAATTATGAATTGATGTCCCAAACTATTTAAAATTTAAATTTTAAAAGGGAAGTATGAATTTTTGCAATTTAAAAATAAAAATAATAATAATTAATTAATGTATTATATGCTTTTAATTTAATATATACTGTGAAACTCCAATTAAAAAAGTTTTTAGGGGAACTTTTTTTTTAAAAAAAAAACACAACAATATCGTCGCATTCCTTATATCGTCTGGGACCGGGAAAGTAGTTTCCCATAAGGTTCTTTCTGGAGAAAACGTCCCCCAACCGCAAATTTTCTAAGCAAGGCGTGCTCTATGCCAATGATGCTGATTTTGGGGAATCGAATGTGAACCTGTCTTTCTTATTCCCTAGTAATAAAAAAAGGGAAATAAAAACAATGCGGGAGGGGGGGGAAAAAGGCATTGGATTTAAACTTTCTGGATTTTAAATTTGGCCAAATATTGAAAGGGGCCCCTTTTACTAAGATTTAAATTTAGCCCAACTTGTATGACAAGTAGAGACTACATTGACGGAAAACAAAACATAATACTGAAAAACATTTGGAAAACCAATTACATTAATAAAAATCTTAATTAAATTATGAAGAGGGTTTCAATTCTGCCTACTAAAAATATAAAGCGTTATCTGTGACATTTGTTTCCGCATACCAATGTCAAAAGTGAAGGGGTTGTACAAGAATTCTCTTATTAAAACGCAAAAAGTTCCGCTGAGAACCCTTTTCATTGCGTGGTGGCGAGGACGGGATCGTTTCGCTAGGGCGCTGTTCCAATAAAATTCTTACGTTCTGTAAGGAATGTTAGAAAGAAAGGACATCATACGCCATACACTTTCAACAAAATACACCCGAGGTGGAGGGCAGGCTAAACACCAATTTCATCTCAAAATGCGTCAAAAAACTATTCATTTTTGGAAAGGAACAAAATGGGAACATTTGAAAATTTACCTCACTTTAGGCTTTAAAAAAAAAAGCAAAATAAAAAATCAAAAAGTACATCACACAAATTCAATTTTAACATTTATTTTTAAAAAGAAATGAAAAACTTAAAAACGTTTGTAGTTTACGCAGAATACTGAGCCACGAATGCATGTTTTGACGCATTTTAGGTTTTTAGTCCCCGAAGTGGCGGCACTCTGGCGATACGTCTTCCCCGGGGAAGGGGGTTATTTATGTTCGAAAAAAAAACAATTGATTGGCCCAGAGGAAACGTTCAAAATAATTCAAAAACTACACCCCAAAACAAAAAACGTGTTTGTTTAGTTTTCTAAGAAACCCCCTGCAACGTAAGACTTGTTCTATTTAGCTTGATTCGACCATTTTATATTTTTTTTCAAACCCCAAAAACCAATGGAAAAAGACATAGCAATTCAAACTGCATGCGAACGATAAACTTTGATTTAAAAGCAATTAAATTTCGTTGTCTGAACGGTCATCTGTTAATTTGGAGATGCCTGCACATGATATGAAAACATTTTTTTTTATTGGATGAGCGTAGCGAGCAAGCGAAGATTCCCTTTCACTACACTGGAGAAAAAAATCCGCAATGTTTTTTTTTTCCCCTTTTTTCTTTTTTTTCGTATTTTTTTTGTGTTTCAGCACGATTCCGGCCTAAACCGATACTCCTTTGCGATGAAATTTTATGGGGCCTTCGAAATTTCGAACTTAGAACTGCCCCGTTTTTTGAGCCAATCAAAAAAAATTTTTTCTTAGAAAATCGAATTTTAAGATTTTTTTTTTTTTTTTTTTTGATTTTTGAAAATTTTTTTTACTTATAACACCCAATGCTTTATCCGATTTTAAAGATTTTTTCACAGAAACCTTTTAAATTTTTGAATTAAGATATCCGTGGAAAAATTTAGCGAATCAAAAAATTTTTTTTCATGAAAATATAAATTTTGTGGGTTTTTTCTTTTTTTTAAAACAATTTTTTTCTTATAAACCTACATGCTTTATTTATTGTAATAATTTTTTCACAGAACCTAATTTATGAATTTATATATTCGGGGAATTTGAGCCAATCGAAAATTATTTTTTATAAAAATCCAATTTTCGATTTTTAAATTTGTACGATTAATTTAAAAAAAAAACTTTAAATTTTAATAATTTTTTTTTAAGAACAAAAAGAAAATCCGCTAAACGGCAGCTCAATGCACCAATTACCTATCCAACAAAGCGCGGAATTTTAACGTTTCTTAGTAAAATGAAACGCAATCTTTGCTAGTATGAGGTGTAAATCAGGCGCGTTGGAACTCCTTTTCGAGTTGGGGGGGGGGGGGGGGGAACAACAAATCTGCTGCCAAAAATACGGGGGGTTTTGGGGGGCGGAGCCCCCCAAAATACGCGCCGCAGGCGAAAAATTTTGAAAATGAGGTTTTTTTTGAGTGTGTTTGGGGTTCTAGAAAAAAAAGTCGTGGGCTGAATGCAATACCAAATTAATGTATTTTTTGTACAGTAAAAACTTAAAACTAAAATAAAAGGAAAAGTAAGAGAAGACCACTGCTACAAAACCCTTGAATTGATAGGCTTTTCATTGATCACGTCGAACAATAAAGGATTGACGAAATTTTTGGTCATTCTATAAGGAGGTAAAAGGAAGGGAAAGGGAATGGAGAATACTGCAGACGTTTCCAAAACAAGTCAGTACTAAATATAATTTTAAATTAAAAAAAAAAAAATTTTATTTAAAAAATTTGTTATTAGAATTTGTTTCCGTGGTATTTCGGCGAGACTAATTTCTAAGATTTGAAAATTTAGGGGGGGGGGGTCACGGTAAAAAAATGGGGGGGAAACTCCCCCCCTCCCCCTTCCTAAGCGCCTGTGTCAAAATTAAAAAAATTTTCAAAGATAAAAATTTAAAAAAAAAATAGTTTTGGCTTTTAAACCCGGATCACTCGGTTTTAATAAGCTTTTTTTTTGTGATCGATGGAGGTTACGTCTCAAAGTACCGGTTTGAATTTGGCAAGGGGGGGAAACCCTCCCTATTTTGAATTTTTTATTATTTAATTTTTTTTAATCCATTCATCCAACTCTTATTTCTATAGAGCACAAAGATTCTCTAAACCAAAAGTTTAAAACTTGATTGGGAAAAAGTAAAAAACAGGATACATTTAATTTTGACTGTGTTAAAAAGTTACATTGTTTCCCTGGCTTCGGGTTTTGCCCTAACTTATGAAAAATCCTCGGACGCCCACGGCATCTGCAATAATATTTTTGTAGCTCCGAATAACAACATCACTCTTCCCCTTTAAGCCAATAACTAAACTATTTAAATATTTAAAAGTTGAGAGAATGATGTTTTTATTTTTGTTCATAAGTACGATTGATTTAGGATATAAATTACGACGAATACAAGGGTAGACTTATATGAAAATATTGGTTTATTTTTATTTATTTTTATTCACTGGACACAAATCCAGGCCATTTTACATTGTGCATTGTAAACATAATAACATTACTAACTAATTTAAATACTAACTTAAACTAAACATGATAACATGGGAAATACGAATAGAATACATATTACATGAATAATGAATTATACGTAATAGCACAGATAATAGAGTACACAACCCACGTAGTGTATTCTGTTATCTGTGGTCATAGGTAAAAACAAAAAAAAGAAAAGATTAAAAAATTAACTAAAAATGAAAAATTAAATTGAAAAATTAACTAAGCCGGCTAATAAGGGGTTTTACGTTAGTTATGAACTCGCGGTGGTTCGCATAAATGTCCTATGGTGGGTGTGGCAAGTGAAACAATGTAGGTGAAGGGTAGCCGGTAGAAGAGGGAGCGTTTGATGTTTTCCAGGCGAGGAATAGGTAAATGAAATAGTTGAGTCGATCGGGTTAGGCGGGAGGGTTGTTAAAAAAAAAAAACCGACGCTAGCAAAATCTTGAATTGATGATTGTTTAACCTTAGTACAAAATGATGCGAATTTATATATTTTATATAATAGGTAATTATGTATAGTTGATGACCCAAACTATTAAATTAATTGTAAAGGTAAGTATGATTTTCTGCAATTAATAAAAATAATAATAATAATTAATTAATGTATCTATATGCTTAATTTAATATATACTGTGAAACTCCAATTAAAAAAGTTTGAGTGGAACTTTTTTTAAAAAAAAATCACAACAATATCGTCGCATTCCTTATATCTGTCTGGGACACTGGAATGTAGTTCTCTATAGAGTTCTGTTCTGTGAGAGATAACTGTCCGCAACCGCAATATACTAAGCAAGGTACGTGCTCTACTGCCAATGATGCTGATTTGATGCGAATCGAATGTGAACCTGTCTAACTTATTCCCTAGTAATAAATGGGAAATAAAATCAATGCGGGAGGGGGAGGGAGAGAGCATTGGATTCAAACTTTCATGGATTGTAATCTCGGCCAAATATTGAAATGCGGAGCTCCTTTGACTAAGATTAATTCAGCCCAACTTGTATGACAAGTAGAGACTACATTGACGGAAATCAAATCATAATACTGAACACATTAGGAAAACCAATTACATTAATAAACTCTCTAATTAAATATATGAAGAGGGTTTCAATTACTGCCTACGTAAAACATATAAAGTCGTTATATGTGACATTTGTTTCCGCAGTACCAATGTCAAAAGTGAAGGCCTTGTACAAGAATTCTCTTATTAAAACGCGTTCCCGCTGAGAACCCTTTGCATTGCGCTGGTGGCAGAGGACGAGGATCGTTTCAGACTAGGAAGCGCTGTTCCAATAAGAATTCTTACATTCTGTAAGGAATGTTACGAAAGATTAGGACATACGCCATACACTTTCAACAATATATCACGCCGAGGTGGAGGGCAGGCTAAACACCAATTTCATCTCAAGATGCGTCAAAACTATTCTATTCTTGGAATGGAACAAAATGGAGAACATTTTGAAAATTTACCTTCACTTTAGAGCTTTTAAAAATAAAAAAAAATAAAAAATGCAAAAAGTACATCACACAAATTCCCAAATTTTAACATTTATTTCAAAAGAAATGAAAAACATTAAAATCGTGTGTTTTAGTTTACGCAGAACTACTGAGCCACGAATGCATGTTTTGACGCTATTTTAGGTTTTTTAGCCCCAGTAAGTGGCGCACTCTGGCGATACGTCTCCGGTGAAGGGGGTTATTTATTTCGGGAAAAAAACATTGATTGGCCCAGAGGAAACTGTTAAAAAGACTAATCCC